>JARBWK010000011.1:2574674-2649621 GCA_030556195.1 Anolis apletophallus | reverse complement strand
CTCATGGCACGAGGCCATTCATTCAAAAAAGGAGTAGTTCAGGGCAGGTCCTTTTGCATTCTCTGATATACAAGTCCTCGCCTTCCCAGACTACATTTCCCAGAATTCTGGGCTTTCTTAGTTTGTTTCCCAGCAAACTCTGCTTTCTCCCTGCTGGTTCCCTCTCCTCATGGCACGAGGCCATTCATTCAAAAAAGGAGTAGTTCAGGGCAGGTCCTTTTGCATTCTCTGATATACAAGTCCTCGCCTTCCCAGACTACATTTCCCAGAATTCCGGGCTTTCTTAGTTTGTTTCCCAGCAAACTCTGCTTTCTCCCTGCTGCTTCCAACTCCTCATGGCACGAGGCCATTCACTCAAAGAGGGAGTAGTTCAGGGCAGGGCCTTTTACATTCTCTGATATAGAAGTCCTCGCCTTCCTAAACTACATTTCCCAGAATTCTGGGCTTTCTTAGTTTGTTTCCCAGCAAACGCTGCTTTCTCCCTGCTGGTTCCCTCTCCTGATGGCACGAGGCCATTCATTCAAAGAGGGAAGGCAGCCTTTTTGGCCTTGCACTGAAAATGAAACTGACTCTGGGAGGCTTCCGAGGTTTGCAAAAATTCAAATGAAAAGTATTGGGTAAGTTTTGATTCCTAAGCTTTTGGCGGAGGTCATGCCCATGTGTCAAATAGCGCCTTGTAAGCACAAATTTCACTAATTTGATACGACTTACGAGGACTAAGAATAATTTTGCACAGTCCTATTACTGTACGTGTGAAACAAGAAAAAGTGCCTCTATTTGGCCATGTAGATGCCCCCCCAAAACCCCAAATCTTTACGTTGACTCAGGATGTGCAGGAAGGCTGCTCCAACCTCAGTCGAGGTGGTTGTGTTCTGGGTGAGTTGGTACAACCCTATGTCTTCAAGGACCAGCCCGATGATGTACAGGGAACAGCTGCGTCTGAGGTCCTGCCTCCCGTTATAGCCCGGTCCCGTCACGATCTTATCAACAGGCTTTAACTCGTGGAGGAAGATTGGAATCTTTTCACCATGGACGACCTTGATCCACAGGCAGGAGTTGATTATCCGGCCCCTGTCCTGCGGGATCATTGTAACAGAGCCTCTGACCAATGGGTACTCCGGGATGAATTTAATGACGATGGTTTCGTTGACGGTGGCTTGCGAGTAAGTCGTGAAGAAACATGAACTGAAGACCTGGGCTGGTTGGAGAAGCCAACATTCAGTATTATTTTTCTAGCACAGTCATCTCCCATTGTCCGCGCGCACACACTCATGCACGCGTCTGCACACACACACAGACCTGCACCAATTGTATTCCACATTGTAAACAGGGTAGAACATTTATTCATATTCCCTTTTTTTCATTAAAATAAAAAAGTGTGCGACTATTACACGAGGAAAACACCTTTGATTTGATTTCTGTTTTCTGTTGTTGTTGTTGTTTATAAATAACTAGCTTGGGGACCCGGCCCTGCCCAGGTTATTTGAGAAAGGCATTGTGTGCCAAGGTTGGTCCTTATCAGTTGTTTATTTGGCTTGTAGTGGTCTCAGGAAGTAAGTGAAGGTACTCCAAGTCCCATAATCCATTGTCCATCCTCCTCCAAATTGCACCAGGATGTAGAGTGGGTCATGGGGGTCCTGTGTGCCAAATTTGGTCTTGATCAGTCATTGGATGAGGGTTGCAGCAGTCTCGGGAAATGAGTAAAGATACTTCAAGTCCCATCATCCATGGTCCTCCGTCCTCTGAACTACACCAGGATGTAGAGTGGGTCATGGGGGCTCTGTGTGCCAAGTTTGGTCTGCACTGGTCATTGGATGAGGGTCGCAGTGGTTTCAGGAAGTGAGTGAAGGTACTGCAAGACCCATCATCTGTGGTCCATCCCCCTTAGAATTGCAGCAGGGTGTAGAGTGGGTCATGAGTACTCTGTGTGGCAAGTTTGGGCGTACTCTGTGATTTGTAGAGGCTGCAGTGGTCTGTGGGAAGTGAATTGGGAAGTCATTTGTGGCCCATCCTGCCTAAGTAAAGGATGCCTGAGAAATGTATATGCAGGTTTAAATTACTTCAAACAGCACAGTAATGTTTTCAGTACGTCAGGAATACCTCAAACAGCACAGTAATGCTCTAAGTCAGTGTTTCCCAACCAGTGTGCCGGGGCACACTAGTGTGCCGTGAGCGATGATCAGGTGTGCCGTGGGAAATTGGAACCTCCAGGAGGGGAGGGGGGAGAGTCTAGTGTGTTGAAGTATCAAAACCCTAAGAAACCTACCTCGATAAAGGCACAAAATTACAACCACCCCCCTCCCCACCTGTTGTCTACTTGGTCTCTCCCTCTCCATGCATTGGGAAGGCCCGCCTCCCTTTCCCCAAATAGAGACCTCCCCTCCCTGCCTCCTGGGGGTTCTGTGTGGGAAGTTTGGCCCAGTTCTATCATTGGTGGGGTTCAGAATGTTCTTTGATTGTAGGGGAACTATAAATCCCAGCAACTACAATTCCCAAATGTCAAGGTCTACTTCACCTGAACTCCATCTGCATTCATATTTGGGCATATTGAGTATTCATGCCAAGTTTGGTCCTGATCCAACATTGTTTCAGTCCACAGTGCTCTCTGGATATAGGTGAACTACAACTCCAAAACCCAAGGTCAATGCCCACCAAACTCTTATAGTATTTTTCTTTGTTATGGGAGTTCTGTGTGGGAAGTTTGTGTCTTTCTGCCATTCCTTCCAGGATATCTATGTTGTGTTCATCGGAACAGGCCCAGGTTTCACACTGAGTGTATAAATACATTCAAAAACATATTAACTATATGTATGACTGTGTTAGAGTGTCGTTTTGTGTCATTTTGGTTGGTGGTGTGCCCCAGGATTTTGCAAATGTAAAAAGTGTGCCACGGCTCAAAAAAGGTTGAAAAACACTGCTATAGGATTCTGGGAACTGTCTCTGTGCAAGGTCTTCAGCTTTCTCTGCCAAAGTGTGCAAACTACAACTCCCAAGAGCCCACTGCATTCAGCTATGGCACTTCAAGGAGGTGCATCTGTTCTATTTTTGACTTTTTGAGATTTTTACGGATGACTGGCAACAATTCTACGACACTGTTCCATTAATACATTGTGTTACCTATGTATTTAATGCTTTAATTGAGCAAAACCAATTGTCTCGCGGGGCTGAAAGGGCCATCGGTTGGTGCCTCGAACCCAAACATGAAAGTAGCAGACACAGCAACACGAACAACGCATACATGGAAGTTACAATTTAGGACAAATTGAAAGGATGGGAACCAACCCACTGGGTGCATTTGTGGGCAAAGCCGTGGCGTATAGCAGGCCACCCATGGCCAAAGTCATGCTCTTTCCCAGCCCCAAAATATAACCCTCTGGGGTTTCCCCATATAGATAGTTACAGATTATATATTCATGCCATCCACCCCATTGGAACCCATTCTCTCACCTGCTAGAAAGAGGCTCAGCCAAGATGTTGCGTAGCTGCTGCTCAGTGCCCACATGATGCCCCTAACTATTTGAGTGATGGGTCAAAGCCTTGGGCATGCTGGGAGAGGTCTTCTGTGCCCGACTTGATGCCTGCGGAGGCCTCTTGTTGGGTCAGGCCAGCCCGCTTTGCCCTCGCCGGCCTCATTATAAGCCTATATAGGTAGATGTCACAAAGCAAAGGGCTCAGCCATTGTGAGGTGGAAGAGTCCTCTAAGGTGGGCATTCTCTCCATGGGGCGAGGCCTGCAACCATGACGGGGTGCAAGGCGGTGGTCTTGGGTGCCTCCTGTGTGCATTGCAGGAGAGGTCAGCTGCAGGTGTAGGCCCAAACTTCATAAGAGCTATCCAGGGAAGGAAGGAGAGAAGGCAAGGAGGAGCAAAAGAAGAAAGGAAGAGAGGGAGGAGGAGAGAAGGAAGGAGAGAAGTAGGGGAAGGAAGAAGGCAGGGAAAGAGGGATGGAAGGAAGGAGGAACGGAAAGAACGGAGAAAAGTAGGGGAGGGATGGAAGGAAATAAGGAAGGAAGGAGAAAGATATATGAGAGAAGAGAAGGAGAGAAGTAGGGGAGGGAAGAAGGTAGGAAAAGAGGGATGGAAGGAAGGAGGAACGGAAAGAACGGAGAAAAGTAGGGGAGGGATGGAAGGAAATAAGGAAGGAAGGAGAAAGATATATGAGAGAAGAGGAGAGAATTAGGGGAGGGAAGAAGGTAGGAAAAGAGGGATGGAAGGAAGGAGGAACGGAAAGAAAGAAGGAGAAAAGTAGGGGAGGATGGAAGGAAATAAGGAAGGAAGGAGAAAGATATATGAGAGAAGAGAAGGAGAGAAGTAGGGGAGGGAAGAAGGTAGGAAAAGAGGGATGGAAGGA
The DNA here is from genome assembly GCA_030556195.1 of Anolis apletophallus. Classification (NCBI taxonomy): domain Eukaryota; kingdom Metazoa; phylum Chordata; class Lepidosauria; order Squamata; family Anolidae; genus Anolis; species Anolis apletophallus. The sequence continues at coordinate 2,645,272 of JARBWK010000011.1, read as the reverse complement.
AGGAGGAAAGGAAAGAAAGAAGGAGAAAAGTAGGGGAGGGATGGAAGGAAATAAGGAAGGAATGAGAAAGATATATGAGAGAAGAGAAGGAGAGAAGTAGGGGAGGGAAGAAGGTAGGAAAAGAGGGATGGAAGGAAGGAGGAACGGAAAGAAAGAAGGAGAAATGTAGGGGAGGGATGGAAGGAAATAGGGAAGGAATGAGAAAGATATATGAGAGAAGAGAAGGAGGGAGAGAAGTAGGGGAGGGAAGAAGGTAGGAAAAGAGGGATGGAAGGAAGGAGGAATGGAAAGAAAGAAAGAAAGATATATGAGAGAAGAGAAGGAGGGATGGAAGGAAATAGGGAAGGAAGGAGAAAGATATATGAGAGAAGAGAAGGAGAGAAGTAGGGGAGGGAAGAAGGTAGGAAAAGAGGGATGGAAGGAAGGAGGAACGGAAAGAAAGAAGGAGAAAAGTAGGGGAGGGATGGAAGGAAATAAGGAAGGAATGAGAAAGATATATGAGAGAAGAGAAGGAGAAAATTAGGGGAGGGAAGAAGGTAGGAAAAGAGGGATGGAAGGAAGGAGGAATGGAAAGAAAGAAGGAGAAAAGTAGGGGAGGGATGGAAGGAAATAGGGAAGGAAGGAGAAAGATATATGAGAGAAGAGAAGGAGAGAAGTAGGGGAGGGAAGAAGGTAGGAAAAGAGGGATGGAAGGAAGGAGGAACGGAAAGAAAGAAGGAGAAAAGTAGGGGAGGGATGGAAGGAAATAGGGAAGGAATGAGAAAGATATATGAGAGAAGAGAAGGAGAGAAGTAGGGGAGGGAAGAAGGTAGGAAAAGAGGGATGGAAGGAAGGAGGAACGGAAAGAAAGAAGGAGAAAAGTAGGGGAGGGATGTGTTGTCGAACGCAATTTAGGAGACCCTGTCCAGATGGGGCTAGGGCCCAGGCCGCCTCTAAATGCGAGGATTTCAGCCAGAGAAAATAGATCCAGGTGAAATCTTTAAAATGCGCTAAAATTCCCACCGAAGTCCTACTAAAATCCCAATAGCAGTTTCCTCACCAGATCCAGAAGCGCGCCAAAACCAGCTGGAAAGGATGAAGCCGGAAACCTGAGTTCCAAAATGGCTAACATGTTTTATTGAGGCAAATGCAGTCGTATTTATTCCTTTAAGATCCATACATATTCAAATTTTTGGGGCCTGTCTTGGCTAGGTGTGCTCTCAGCTGATTGGATGGAAAGAATTTGAGCATCACAAAAAGGCCAGCTGGAGATCCTCCCAGCCTATTGCAAACTAGCGCATTTCGCAACCCAACTAATGAGGAAAACCAGGGAGACAGGACAAAGGTCAAAAGGAAAACAGCGAAACTGGCCTGTGATGAGTTTCAGGTGGGTTTTGGTATGACCTGGTGGCAAACGAGGGCTTCTTGCGTCCTACAAGCTCACCTGGCTATTGTCTGTTTGGAAATAAATGGCTTCTATTGTCCTAAGCCGATACTTCCTTTGTGCGGTGAGTATCGGCCAAGCGAGAGCATGGTTTCTTTGTTAGAAATAGCCGGTTTGAACAGGTTTTATTACACCTACATATGGGGGTCCGAAGCCCATAGAGGCAACCTTATTTATGAAAAACAGGCCCGGATTACCCATAAGGCCACCCGAGGAACTTGCCTCGGGCAGCAGATTTTGGGGGGCGGCATTTCCGGGCCTGAAGGAAGGGGTGAGGGGAAGTCCCGCCACCCCTAAGGAGACTCACGCGGCTTCTCCCGCTGCCCCCCTTCAGTGAAGGGAGGAGGGGCGCTGGTGCACGCACGGCGGCGGGGGGGGGGAAGCCGCGTGAGTCTCCCTAGGGACGGGACTTTTGTTCCGGCGGCGCTTTTTCCTTGCCGGCAGCGGCTCCGCCCCTCCTCCCTGCAGTGAAGGGAGGAGGCGGAACCGGCGTGAGGGGAGAAGGCGCCGCTGGAAGTTCCGCCCTAGGGCGGCTCATGCGGTTTTCGCCGCCGCCCCCGCCCCACTCATGTTTGGGGCACGGGCGACCGGGGCAGTGGTAGCGAAAACCGAGTCGCCCTAGGGGCGGGACTTCCAGCGGCGCCTTCTCCCCTCACGCCGGTTCCGCCTCCTCCCTTCACTGAAGGGAGGAGGGGCGGAGCCGCTGCCGGCGAGGAGAAGGCGCCGCTGGAAGTCCCGCCCGTAGGGCAGCTCACGCGGCTTTCCCCGCCACCGCCCCGCGTGGGCGGGCGTCACTCCTTCCTTCAGTGAAGGGAGGAGGGGCGCCGGTGCAAGCGCCCCTCCTCCCTTCACTGAAGGAAGGAGTGGCGCCAGCCCGCACGGGGCGGCGGCGGGGAAAGCCACGTGAGCCGCCCTAGGGGCGGGACTTCCACCGGCACCTTCTTCCTCTCGCCGGCACCGCCCCCGCACAGGTCCCGCCCCACAAGAGGCCCCGCCGGGGGTGGCATTTAGACAGGCAGCCTTGGGCGGCACAAGCCGATGATCCGGCCCTGATGAAAAATATGACTATGTGTGTCCTCTTTTGGTGGACAAGCTCTGAGGCCAATGGGGTCATATACCGGTAGATCCAGGTGCATAATGCAGAATAGCCTCTGCGAAAGGACCTGGCCTCTTCCTAAAATATTATTTGTGCAAGGGAAATGGCTAGCAGAAATGTAACGGTATGTTAGTCTTTGGAACTCCCTGTTGGGGGCATTTTCTTAAACATAAAGTACCAAAAAGGAGATCACAAGAGGGATGGGTACTTAAACACAACAGCGGAATATAGGGGAGATCTCCTCACAATTTCCCCCCAAAACAATCCCCATGCAGCTCACCCTCCCAGAGAAAGATCTTTTAAAACAACCATACAAATGCTGCATCTCTCTGGGAGACATAGCTTCCCTCGTGGTAGGGAAAAGAGCCAGTGTCCTTGATGTACTACAGAGTCCATGAGAGGCATAGCCGCCCCTGGGGTGCAAGGGTGGGTTTTTGCAGGAGAGAAAAATCCTTTGTAGAACTAGAAAGTCCAGGAGGCAAAGGAAAAGCTGGGAATAATCAATAGAGAAAAGTCCATGGGAATGAGTCCTGGCTCGTTCAAAGTGGCACTTCCCCCCTAAGCCAGAAGGAATCCTGGGCCCCCTCTTGGCCCCCAGTTCCGCACGGCCCTTCTGGAAAACATCAGGCATGGCTGGCCAAAGGAAGAGCCTTTGGGGTCCTTAGGTCTTCGAGTTGTAGCATGGCTCTTGGCTGAGATCAGCCAGGGAAATGTCAGAAACAGTTCAGGAAAAATGATCAGAAGGGGAGCAAATGAGTCATTGGTACTTGGGCACAGGGCCGGCCTGACCTTTTCCGGGGGAGTACGCGGTAAATTTTATGCGCCCCGGCCGCCGATCATGCCGCCGCCGCGCTTTTGCCGCCATTTCCGCCGCCGCCACTTCCGCCGCCGCGCCGCCGCTTCGCTTCCGCGCTTCACGTAGTGCCGGAGGCTGCACCACCCTCCCGAGCGCGGACATTTCAGATGCCCAGAAGCAACTACAGGCGCTGTAGCGCCTGTAGTTGCTTTCTGGGCATGCGCAGAAATGTCTGTGCTTCGGAGGCGTGCTGCAGCCTCCCGAAGCACTACGTTTCTGCGCATGCGCGAATGTCCGCGCATGTGCACTGGGGCCCGAGCGCACCTGCGCGCTGGCTCCAAAGCCGCAGGCGCGCTCGGGACTCAGTGCCCATGCGCAGACATTCGCATGCCCAGAAGCAACTACAGGCGCAGTAGTGCCTGTAGTTGCTTCTGGGCATGCGCAGAAAATGTCTGTGCCCGTGGGGCCGGCTGTGCGGCGGCACCGGCGGCGGCAGGGCGGGGCGCGGAAGCGAGGTGGTGCCGCGGCGCCCCTCCCAGCTGGTGACGCCCGCCCAGCCGGTGGCGCTCTGCGGCCACTTACATGGCGGAATCGCTGGGGCCGCCTCTGCTTGGCACTATGTCTCCCAAACTGGTAACTGTGGGGAATCCTCTTCATGATGACCGGGTAAAAGGTCACTCGTGGCCCCCACCTTTGGAGCAGCTGTGTGAGCCTTTGTTTTGAACGATGTGGCCGAGGGCAGGTGACGCATGTGTGCCTTTGGGGGGAAACTGATGTTGAGACAGGAAATGGGTGCTTGCTGTTGTGGCTTCAATGAGTCAGGAAAGAAGGGAGCAGAGGCAGAGAGAAAGGGAAGGGGCCATTTTACTGGTCTTGATGCCGTGACGGACGGGATTCAGCTGCAGGGAGTTCCACAGTTCTTTTCCTCCATCTTGGGCCAGGTAGCCCAAGGACAAAGACCAGAAAATGGCCCCTTACCTGCAGTGCTGGCCCTACACAAAAGGGGCAGCTAATGGACTCTCACCCTTTTCATGGACTCTGAACTGAACTGAACTTTATTATTTACGAGTCGCCCTCCACGTTTGTGCTCCGGGCGACTTACACAACTAGCGATTAAAATATTAAAAATATTAAAATATTAAATAGTTAAAATACTAAAATATCAGACTCGGTGAATCCGAGTCGCTGGTTCCGTGTTATGCGTAGGCTTTCCTGAATAGCCATGTCTTAAGTGCCGCCAAGAACTGTGGCAGGTCGAGGGAGCCTCTTTGGTCTGGCGGCAGAGAGTTCCACAGGACGGGGGCCGCAACAGAGAAGGATCTCTGTCTCGTGGACTCCAAATGAGCCTCTCTCGGACCCGGGACACAGAGGAGGTTCTCGTTTGCTGGCCGTGGTGCTCTTGGGTGGGCAGGTGGGATCAAGCGGTCTTTTAAGTATGAAGGGCCCCAGCCCCGCAGGGCCTTGAAAGTCAAGGTCAGGGTCTTATAGAGGACTCTGTGTTCGACCGGCAGCCAGTGCAAACGCTGCAGGGATGGTGTGATGTGGCATCTCATTGGTGTTTTTGTGAGGAGCCTAGCAGCAGCATTCTGCACAATCTGGATCTTGCGGGTAAGTGATCGAGGCAGACCCACATATAAGGCGTTGCAGTAATCCAGCCTTGATGTAACCGTGGCGTGGATTACTGTAGCTAACGCCTCCATTGGAAGGTAGTGTTGTCGAGGCCAGCAGCTCTCAAGCCGCAGGTCGTTCCGCGAGTGAACAAGTCCCAACTTCAGCACGCACGCCTGTTCTCGGGTGGAAACCCACACGTCCTTTCCCTTAGCCCCGCTGGAGTCTGTCCATAAAGGTTCTTTCTCTTTCTGACTTTCTCCCCATTTCTCCTGAATTTTTATATTTTTTTTTCTCTCCTCCCGCTTCCCGGGCACCTTAAGACTGCGAGGAGAGCTGCGTCCAAGGGAAAGATGCGGTAGCTCAAGCGGCAGGGCCAAGGCCGTTTGGGACGGGAGTCCCTGGTTCGGGACCCCCAAAGGGAGGAAAGGAACTTATTTTTGCTTTTACATTTTTATCTTTATTTTTATCTTTCCCCTTTTCTCTTCTGTCTTGGGACACCTCTGAGCTCAGAAAGAAAGGTTTTGAGAAAGGAATTGGCCTATGAAGCAGGGGGCCACATCTGTTTGTGTTGGGCTGACATCAGGAAAGCAGAAATCATAAATAAAGGTTCATCTCTGTATCTGTGCATCTGTACAATATTGCCTCCATGTCTCCCTTGACCCCTTGTAACCCTTCCCTTCCCCTCCTTGCCCTTAGTTAAGAAAGACTGCCTTGAGGGTGTTTACTATGTTTGTCAAGAGGAAATGCGACTGAGCCCTGTTCCCAAAACCTTTGTGGATCACCATATTCATATTGCATGCGTTTCCTGATGGAGATCTTGTTATGGAAAAGCTAAGCTCTTGTCTTAAGCCCCACGCTTCATCAGTCCTGAGGCAGGTTTAACGGTCGGATTTCTAGTCTAACTAAACTAGCCTTTGGAACTTGGACAATAAATGTTTGCTCTTCACAGCGGGTAACCCACCTGGCCTCGGAAACCAAGGTGTGCCCCAAAATAAGTCCTTTTGTCACCAAAAGGGTCTGAGTGAATCACCAGGCCTTCTTCCTCTTCTCCCCATTCACATATGGATGGGACACATCAATCCAATGACTTCATCATCTCCAGGTGTTGCCCCAGGTCGTTACCTGGCCCGGACTCTGTTTTCATTCATATGCCAACCTGTCAGTGATCCCCGCCTAAGCCTTCCTTTCTGGAACTCCATATATGGCCACAGACCTCTGATTGGCCGAAGCCGGCAAATGGGAGCGAGCGCTGATAGGCTCCCTGGAACTGACCGGCTTCCCGCCCATCAGCTGGCCTCAACGTTCCAACCAATCACCAGCAGAGCCGGCCAGGAGGAAGTGGGCGGGAAATTCAATTGTTTTTGACAGTTCTGTAACCTTTAAAAACCAATGTTTTGAATGTATATGCATGCGTTCTTTGCGGGAATCAGGGTATTGCGGTTCGCATCCTCTCAGCTGAGCAGAATAAACAATTTCGTGGCATCTACCTTGCAGTATTGGTGAGCATAATTGGATCTACGGGAGGCGGATAGGCTACGAGGACCTAGTCGCTCCGGGCTTGCCAGGTTAACTGAACCCTCGCGGCCTCTGTCCCGCAGTCGGTCTGGGGGACTTGTCCGGTTGTCCGACAACCGGCCTGGGGGATTGTCTGGTTGTTCGACAACAGTAGGGCGCCAGTTGCCTCGCTTGGCGTAGGTGGAAGAAGGCCCTTTTGTTCATGGAGGCAATCTGGGCCTCCATCGACATCTTAGAGTCCAGGATGACACCGAGGCTCTTCACTCTCACTGTTGCAACATGAACTTTCTAGTCTCCTCAAGGACCAAGGACTTTGCAGTAAGCCAGAACACTGGCCTTCCTCCAGGACTCTTTCTCCTTTGTCTCCTGTTGCTCCACGAACTGAAGGCGCCAGAGAAGAGATGCAACAGTTGTCTGTTTGCATTGTATGACCTTCCTCTCTGTATGGGCTGCATTGCATAGGGTACATGTATATTGGTAGCTGCTTATCCAAAATGTCTTGTATAAGTTTTCCCTTTTGTTGTATTTTCCTCGCTGATGCTTAGTGTGATAAAAGCCTCCTGAAGCCCCACAGGGAATCAGAGAGGGCCGCAGTGCTGACCAGCAGCCACATTTTAAAGCCAGCCACCATGTTGCTATTGCAGAACTGTTTAAAAGGGAGATGCTAGGTTTTTTCGCAGGGGCTATCCTGCAGTATATACTAGGTCTGCCTGCATACGTTCCATTGACCTCGGAGCTTGTCCGTCGATAGGGCCATATGCCTGTACATACACATAACCATATTTTCATAAGCAAAGTTGCCTCTGTGGGCTTCGGACCCCCACATGTAACTGTAATAGAAAATGTTCAAACAGGCCATCTTACAGAGAAACCAAACATCTGATGATTGCTGTTATTGCCACAACAGGAAAACACCCATCTGGGACGAAAACAAAACCATTTATTTTCTAATGTAAACAATAGCAGGTATGCTGGAAGGACAAAGTCCTCGCTTTCCCTTAGGTCATTTCCAAGCCCACCTGAAACTCATCAAACCAGCCAGTTTCACTGTTTTCTTTTTGACCTTTGTCCTGTCTCCCTGGTTTTCCTCATTAGTTGGGTTGCAAAATGCGCTCGTTTGCAATAGGCTGGGAGGATCTCCAGCTGGCATTTCTGTGATGCTCAAGTTGTTCCCATCCAATCAGCTGAGAGCACACATAGCCAGGACAGGCCCCAAAAATTTGAATATTTATGGTTCTTAAGGCATAAATATGACTGTATCTTCACAATAAAGACATGTTAGCTTTGCGGATCACTCAGGACTGTGGCTTTCATCCTTACCAGCTGGTCAGAACCTTCAAGTGCCACCTCGGAGTTGGTTGAGGTAGGCAGGATTTCCCTGGGTACTGGTTGTGGGGGGTCGGGAGCAGGTCAGGGTTTTGCCCTCCCCTCTGCTCGAGATCCCCGTGTACAACTGGTGGGCCACTGTGTGATACAGAATGCTGGACTAGATGGGCTGAGGTCCGATTCAGCATGGCTCTTCTTATGTTCTTATGTTCTCTTGGTGGGGCACGCTTCCAGGATTTGGTGAGACTATTGATTTGGGATATTTTGGGATTTCTAGCGTTTAAAAGGATCCACCAAATCCTATTTAGGAATCCCCGTTTTTAGGGGTTTTTGGTGTCCTTGGCCCCATCTGGGCAAGACCCTTTCTATTGTTCGGTAACAGTCTCTGTCCTTGGGCTACCTGGCCCAAGATGGAGGAAAAGAACTGTGGAACTCCCTGCGGCTGAATCCCGTCCGTCACGGCATCAAAACCACTTTGATTCCACAGTGTAGATGCACGCAAACCTAAATTCATCCAACGGTCCCGGTGGAAGGAGCACTTCAGAGCCCAAAATAGTGGACGGTGGAGATTTTTTATTCCATCTGCGGATATATGATGGGTTTGTCTTTCCCCCTGCAACAAGGGGTCTGGGTGGGTGCAAAGGATGGTCAAGGTGTTTGTGAGGTTATCCAGGAAAATGGAGAACTTCTTCTTCTTCAATTTTGTCTTCTTAGCATATCGGGAAGAAAGTCCATGGGGTCCAAGTGGATTCCTGGTGGGATGCAGGTCGGACACCTGGGCTGGTTTCACCTGGAAAGACAACAGTCTCCGGTTTAACTCTTACTTTAGTAAAAACTATATTACAGTTACTGTATGTATGGCAACACAAAAGCAAACTTATCTCAGTCACTCTGCATATAGACAAATTCATTCCCATTTGGTGCTCCAAGTTTCAGATTTCAGCCAAACAGAGAATATTAACATCCTCACCAGCCAACACATTAGATGATGGGCCATGCAACCCAAGTCTTTGCGCAGCAGAAACGTGTCTGGGCCCATAACCCTAGTTGCGAGATGTGCTTGTACGTGAAGTGGTTTATAGTTTTCAAATCACGACTTCAAAACCCTGAACTGCTGTAATCTGGAGACCAAGTGCCCCAGAAGCAAGCAAAAATACAGAAGCGTCTTTTCCCAGCAAAACATGCTCCCCCCTTCTATTGACTGAATCCAACTGCCAGCATCTGACCTTATCTGTAAACTCACAGAGTCAGATTTTCATCCAAAATATCCAGAGGTTTAATCTTCACCATTGCAATATACAATAATGATTATCCTGCTCCATGAGGGCCAGCGCGGTCAAGTCAGATATGGCGATGCTCTCTCTGAGCCCTTTCTCATAACTAATGGAGTGAAGCAAGGTTGTGTTCTTGCACCAACTCTATTTACAATCTTCTTCAGCATGATGCTCCAAGAAGAAAACGGCATATATATATGCTATCGTACTTATGGCAGCTTGTTCAATTTAAGCATCCTGAGGGCTCACACTAAGACTCTAAACTATCTAGTCCGTGAGCTGCTTTTTGCTGATGCTGCTGCCCTTGTTGCCCATTCAGAAGCAGCCCTGCAGCTCCTCACATCCAGCTTTGCAACAGCTGCAGAGCTGTTTGGGCTGGAAGTCAGCCTGAAGGAAACGGAAGTCCTCTACCAGCCTGCACCACAGGAAGAACACCATCATCCCCACGTCAGCATAGGCACATCTGTCCATTCAGCAGTTCACCTACCTCGGAAGCCTCATCTCTTCAGACTCCAAGATTGATAGATCACAGATTAGCAAAGGCATATAGTGCATTTGGAAGGCTTCATAAAAGAGTCTGGAGCAACAAGCACCTGAGGCAAAGCACCAAAATCAGTGTGTACAGAGCTATCGTACTGTCTATTCTCCTCTATGGGTGTGAAACATGGGTCACCTATCGCCAACACCTACGACTCCTCAAACGCTTTCATCAGCGCTATCTTCGTACAATCCTAAATATACACTGGACCGACTATGTGACGAATGTTGCTGTCCTTGAGCAAGCAGGGATCACCAGCGTTGAGGCCACACTATTGAGAACACAGCTGCGCTGGGCAGGGCGCTTCTCTAGGATGGAGGACCACCGCCTCCCAAAGATACTACTCTATGGTGAGCTCGCCACGGGTCAGCGCAAGAGAGGCGCCCCCAAAAAGAGATACAAGGACTCCCTGAAACAACATCTCAGGCTCAGCCAGATTGATCACCAACAATGGTCCACCCTGGCCTCACATTGAGAGGCATGGAGATGCACTATCCACAATGCTGCGGCCTCTCTCGAGAAGACACGCCGAACGGGTCTCAAAGAGAAACGGCAATGCAGAAAGAACCGCAACTTGGAAACAACATCACCCAAGGAGACTTTCTGCTGTGCTTTCTGCAACCGGACTTGCCTATCTCAGATTGGCCTTTTTAGTCATCAATGCGCTCCTTCCTGAATCTTCGTTCGCGAAGTAATGCTGAGATCCAATCAGGATATGCAGATCCACTTTCCTTGTTCTTGCAAGCAATCAGAGCCACCAGACAGTCACATACTACGTGGTAGATACTCGCATTGAGTCACACAGGAGAGAGAAAGATGGATTCTTTCTTCCTCTTTATATAGTCACCTGCTGATAGGTTATTATGCAATGATGCTGGCTGATTGCATTATTTATTTATTTATTATTTCGATTTATATACCACCCTTCCCAAAAAGGCTCAGGGTGGTTCACAACAATGAATAATACAAGAGAGGGGGGCTGGCTGACCCACTAATACAGTCAAAACAAAAGAGGAGCGAAAACGGTATCTTTCAATGTTTTTAGTCATAATCTATGTCAATATTGGACTCATAAGTCCCTGAGTAGCAAAAGCAATATCATGTAACAATCATACAAATACAAGAAAATGCAGTATCATATAGGTATGTACCATACATACATATCCATGTGTTTAGCAATCACGGGCAGCTAACTCACATGTAAGTGAGCAGAGACGCCGGAAAGGTGCTGAAGGAAGTTCCTGCGTCATCATCAATGAGGGACACAGTCCCGGACGCCATCCCAAATTATGAAAATATACAAATAATAATAGAATGTCCAGGTCTATGTGACCGCATAATACATGTATGTGTACCCTGATTCTTGCACATTCTGATGTTTGTACATTTTTATGCTGGTCATTGACCGTAATAAATCTTGTATAAAAATACAATTAGATCATAGATCATGCTGAGGATTTCAGGAAGAGATTTGAGGATCTTTTAGAGGGAATGGGTATGCCGTGCCCCCATATCCCTCAGATTCCCCTCCCGGACAGTACTCCCAAAAATCGGACTAGCCCCCAGCAAGGACCCCAGCAAGATCCTCCTCAGGACCTAGATTTTGCCTGGGACAACTTGTGGGATTTTCCCACTGAGAGCCTGGACTCTGGCCTGGAGAGGCGAGCCCTCAGCCTCAGCCCTGAAGACGGCCTGGCCACCCCTACTGAAAACCCCTCAGGGCCGGCTGAGTCAGCTGGAGGGTCACCAACGACAGAAGATCAGGTGCAGCCCCCTGACCAACGAATCCTCCGACCTGATACCTGCTGTCCGCCCCCTGCTGAGGAGATGGCCGGAGACCAGCAGATGAGCCTGGATGGCCCTCCACCTTGGGTCGACCGATCGCCGGCCGACCTGGACATTTCGGCCATCCTGGCCCTCCCCCGGAACCCGTGCGCCCGCCGACGCCGTGCCGCGAGAAGCTGGGGGAGCCAGTTGGAGCTGGAGCGGCCCAGCATGGCGGCCGACCTTGAGGACGCCCATCTATGCCATGTGCCTGGACCCGAAGATGGAGCAGGACCCGGAAGTGTTTGTCCGCCGGTAGTCCCGCCCTTGGAGGACCTCGCCCTTGATGACAACCATGCGCCCGGACCCGGAAGAGGAACGGACCCGGAAGTTGCCTCCCACCAGAAGCTCCGCCTCTGGAGGACTTGGCCCCTGTCATAGACCCACCCGGCGGAAGACCCGGCGGAAGAGGAGACGACAGCGCAGGGGGCGAACGAGCAGCACCTGGAGTAGGACAGTACCTGCAGCTGAGACAGCTCCCCCTGGTGAAGGCCGAGTCCTTAGATCTAGGCCTCCCACCGCTTCGCCAACGAAGGGGCGACCCTCGTCGGAGGCAGGAAGACCCCTGAAGTCTATTCAACCCAGGTCTCTGCGGACCTCCCTTCAGGAGGGGACTCTTGGACCCCCCGAGATCAGGAGGGAGAGATCCGTGAGGACCGGTTCTGTGGCATCCAGGAGGTTCCCTACCAGGACCTTCTGGAATGCCAATTTTAGACGCAGGGTTCCCCTTCTGACGAATCCCCAAATTAGGAGACCTGACACCCGGGTGACTGGGAGATCGGACCCACAGGCTTGTGGTGACCGTCTCCCAACGGACCTAGGAACTATTAGGACATTGCTGGACTTGTGGGGCCCTCCTAGGCTCCCCTCGTTCGATGGTCGAGCCACTGCTAGCTAGACCTTGGGTAGCTCATGGACCCTGTGGTCCTGAGCCTGGCTCCCCTCCCCTTTCTTAGTTGTAGGACCCTCCTTTTGTGTTGTATTGTTTTGTCTGTGCACTGCTGTATTTTATGTTTAGACTGTGAACCGCTCTGAGCCTTTGGATAGAGCGGTATAGGAAGTCGAACTATATTATTATATTATTATTATTATAGAGGGAGGTCGTACTATGGTCAACGAACCAATCATATGATGCGTGCCTTCGGTTCTCCCCGAAGGGCGTCCTCAGGACCGGGGGCGTGGTCTATGTGGCGAAATCTCGCGAGCGTCTCGCAGCAGGAGCAACACAATGCATGGAGGAACAAGGGCACCGTCGATATCGTACGCATTTGCGGTGCTCTTGTTCCTCCATGCATTGTGTTGTTCCTGCTGCGAGACGCTCGCGAGATTTCGCCACATAGGCCACGCCCCCGGTCCTGAGGAAGCCCTTCGGGGAGAAACGAAGGCGCGCATCATATGATTGCGCATCACTACAGAAAAGGTGCGCTGCCGAGTCGATGACAATCAGCAAATCTTGAGTGATGGAACCTCCAATAGGTTTTGGTCCCTGGACCGTAGTGGTCTCTGGGGAACATGCAGGGAGAGGCGGTCCTTCAGGTACACTGGCCCCAGACCATGCAAGGCCTTAAAGGTTAGAACCAGCACTTTGAAGGCAATCCGGTGCTCGATGGGAAACCACTGCAAATGCTGGAGGACTGGTGTGATGTGGCACGTTAGTGTCACTCCAGCCAGCAGTCGAACTGCAGCGTTTTGCACCATCTTCAGTTTCCGGATTACCGACAAAGGAAGGCCAATGTAAAGGGCGTTACAGTAGTCCAGTCTCGAGATGACCGTGGCCTGGATTACCGCGGCTAGGTCATCACCGGAAAGGTAGGGCAGCAGCTGCCTCGCCTGGCGCAGATGGAAAAACGCTGCTCTGCTCACGGTGGAGACCTGAGCCTCCATCGTCAGCAGAGGGTCAAGTTGGACCCCCAGGCTTTTAACCAGCATCGACTGTCACACCACAGGCAGGACCGGCCTTCCCCATTAAGCGACCTACTTGGTGGCCACCTGGGAGGGGCGTCGCCCCCCCGCCGTGTCGCCGCAGCTAGCCGGCGGCGCGGAGGAATGGGGGGGGAGAGGGGACTCATGGGGCGGGCTCACGGACCCGAGGAAGAGCAGGAGGTGGGGGGAGGCCATGAGGGCGGCCCCCACGGAGATGCAGCAGCAGGAGCAGCGCCCCCGGAAGGGCCCGGGGCCAGGCGCATCTTCCTGGCGTCACTTCGTCGCCGCCTCTGCCTAGGAGAAAGGGGAGGAAGGCCTCGCCGGCCGCGCGCTGCAAGGACGCCCGGAAGGAGAGACGCCGGAGGAGGGAGGGAAGGAGGAAGAGGCCTCCGCGCTCCCGCAGGGCTCCCTCCCTCCGGCGTCTCTCCTTCCGGGCGTCCTTGCAGCACGTGGCCGGTGAGGCCTTCCTCGCCCTCCTCCTCGGCAGAGGCGGCAACGAAGTGACGTCAGGAAGATGCGCCTCTGGCTCCGGGCCCTTCCGGGGGGCGCTGCTGCTGCTGCCGCTGCGTCTCCGTGGGGGTCCTCCTGCGCCCTCGGGTCCGGGAGCCCGCCCCGTGAGTCCCCTCTCCCCCCCCACGGTCCTCCGCGCCGGGAGTCAGTGCGCAGGCGCGGGCGCAGCCGGGAGCCGCCGGGGGGGGCAAAATAATGTTCGCTTACTCCCCCCTGAGAGCTCGGACTGCCCCTGACCACAGGGCCTCCAGGCTGCCCATTTGCCCAGCCCTGCATGGGCCCATCTGGCCTAGGAAGTGGTTAAACCGTCAGTTTGATGCTTCCCAGGCCCCTTTGAAGCTTCTCTGCATTCTCGTGTGAAAGTGGCACGGAATGCATAGGTAACTGCACTCAAGGTTACCAAAGCGAGACTCCCTTTCGGCCTGGCGCTACAGAGGATCCATAAACCGATCCTGCCCAAAACATCTGTGCCCGTTAATTGGGGAACATTCTAAAGAACCTGAGGTAACCATAAACATATAGTTTCTCATCAATCATCGGGCTTGATGTTCGACGCACTGGGACGGACTAAGGGAATCCTATATGAGAGCTCCCCGTATTGCAGGAGGGCATCCCGGATCAACTCCTGCCATCACAGAATGTTACTCTGAAGAGCCGGCCGCCAACGGCCTGATCCAAGCTACCTCCGCCCCTTCCACCGGGCTGCCTTGGCCCATTGAACTCTGTGCGTCCTGCTCAAGCCTGTTGCTGCTAAAGACTTTGTTGCTAAGCATCCCTTGCTTTCCCAAGCCGCCCGGTTGCTGAAGCGGAGGGAATCTACCCAGAGACTCTTCCAGTGCTTGGAATCCCCGCCGCAGGGCTTCCAGGCACTGATGGAAATAATTGGGTACAGAGTCCAGCCGGCCATCCATCCTCAGCACCAGCTGGGTGTCATCAGCGTACTGATGACACTCCAGACCAAAACCACGCACCAGCTGGGCAAGTGGACGCATGTAGATGTTAAATAATAGAGGAGTCATAGTCATTAATTGTCCAGTTGCCCTCAATATACCGTATTTTTCGCACCATAAGGCGCACCTGCTGATAAGACGCACCTAGATTTTAGAGATGGAAAATTGGGGGATTGGGGGCTGTATACTATATGGGACATTAATATGGTGGGGGGGAGGCGCTGGAGCAGCGGGGCGGCGGCAATATACTCACGCTATATTCGCGTGCCCCCCCCCCCGGCGACTCCTGGCGGCTCCCGGATGCGCCCACGCATGGCCAGACTCCCGCTGCCGTGTCGCCGCAGCCAGTCGGCGGCGCGGAGGAACGGGGCGGAAGAGGGGACTCACGGGGTGGGAGGGAGGGAGGGAAGGAGGAAGAGGCCGCAGCACCTCCCGCAGGGCTCCCTCCCTCCGGTGAGGCCTTCCTCCCCTTCCTCCTCGGCAGAGGCGCGACGTGACGAAGTGATGTCACGAAGATGCGCCTCTGTCTTCGGGCCCTTCCGGGCGCTGCTGCTGCTACCGCTGCATCTCCGGAAGGGCCCGAAGCCAGAGGCGCATCTTCGTGGCGTCAGTCCATCGCGCCTCTGGCGAGGAGGAAAGGCCCTCGCCGACCGCGCTGTAGGGACGACCGGAAGAGAGGCCGGAGGGGAGGAGAGAAGGAGGAAGAGTTCCCTCCCTCCCTCCGGCCTCTCTTCCGGCCGTCCTTAGCCAGCGACGGCGGCCCTCCCCCTTCCTCCTCGCCAGAGCGCGACGGAGGACGTCACGAAGATGTGCCTCTGGCCGGGCCCTTCCGGAGACGCAGCGGTAGCAGCAGCAGCGCCCGGAAGGGCCGAGACAGAGGCGCATCTTCGTGACATCACTCCGTCGCGCCTCTGCCGAGGAGGAAGAGGAGGAAGGCCTCGCAGGAGGGAGCCCCTGCGGAGGCGCTGCGGCTTCTTCCTCCTTCCCTCCCTCCCTACCACCCCGTGAGTCCCCTCTTCCGCCCCGTTCCTCCGCGCCGCCGACTGGCTGCGGCGACACGGCAGCAGGAGTCTGGCCATGCGCTGGCGCATCCGGGACCCGCCGGGAGCCGCCGGGGCGAATATAGCGTGAGTATATCGCGGCCCCCCCTCTGCTCCAGCGCCTCCCTCCCTGCCTGCATCTTCGCTCCATAAGACGCGGCTCATTTTTCTTCCTACTTTGGGAGGAAAAAACTGCGTCTTATGGTGCGAAAAATACGGTACCACATGGTCAGCATACAGTACGTCCTTCTATGGTTAGAAATGCTGTCCCATTTCTATCTCAAAACCCAATGGGTTCTGATACATAGCAACTGAACCATAGAAGCACAGCACATCTTTCCGGTCCAGTACTTACATGGGTGAAGGTACAGGTCCAAGGTTGTGGATGCTTACTCTCGGCGGGCTCCCAGGCCTAAAGGAAGAGATTGCAGAGTGATTCATGGGGCTGAACTTGTCCGCCTCCCTCCCAAGCCATCCTCCCCTCCGTCGCTTCAGCCAAGATCGGTTGCTATGGCATCAGAGAATCCATTTTTATTTTGCCCTGATCCCTGAGGTTCTCTCCCCCCCCCCCCCCATAGGATCTCTTGCAACCATTAGTACACCTGTCTCCATGCCCTTGGTTTAATATCACATGTCTCCGTCCAGATATTTTGTGTTACTTGTGTCTTGGTGTCCATATTTTCTATTGCTTTAGAAGGTAAAATTCTTCATATTCATCACTCAACCCTGAGGAAGTTCCCCATGGAACGAAACGGAAGGAATTCCAAACTTTCAGAATTTCCGTCGGCTGTTTAGTATTATTTGTGCCCATTGCGGCAATAGAACAATACGGGATATTACGCCCTAGAACAGGGGTCGGGAACGCACGGCCCGGGAGCCAGATGTGGCTCTTTTCATGATTGCATCTGGCTCTCCCTCTTCCTTCCTTTCTCTGCCTTCACCCTTTCCTTCTCCTTCTCTCCTTCCTGTTCCCTCCCTCTCTCCCCTTCCTTCTTTCCTCCATTCTCCCTCTTCCTTCCTTCCTTCCTTCCTTCCTTCCTCTTCCTTCCTTTCTCCCCTTCACCCTTTCCTTCTCCTTCTCTCCTACATTTTCCCTCCCTCTCTCCCCTTCCTTCTTTCTACCATTCTCCCTCTTCCTTCCTTCCTTCCTCTTCCTTTTTTCTCCCCTTCACCCTTTCCTTCTTCTTCTCTCCTTCATTTTCCCTCCCTCTCTCCCCTTCCTTCTTTCTACCATTCTCCCTCTTCCTTCCTTCCTTTTCCTTCCTTTCTTTCTCCCAATTCAACCTTTCCTTCTCTTTCTCTCCTTCTTTTCCCCTCCCTCCCTCTCTCCCTTTCCCTTCCTCCATTCTCCCTCTTCCTTCCTCTTCCTTCTTTTCTTTCTCCCTCTTCACCTTTCCTTCTCCTTCTCTCCTTCATTTTCCCTCCCTCTCTCCCTTCTTTCTTTCCTCCATTCTCCCTCTTCCTTCCTTCCTTTTCCTTCCTTTCTTTTTCCCAATTCAACCTTTCCTTCTCCTTCCTTTTCCCTCCCTCTCTCCCCTTCCTTCTTTCCTCCATTCTCCCTCTTCCTTCCTTCCTCTTCCTTCCTTTCTTTCTCCCTTCACCCTTTCCTTCTCTTTCTCTCCTTCATTCTTTCCTCCATTTTCCCTCCCTCCATCTTCCTTCCTTCTTGTATTCTTTTTCCTCAAGTCTTCCTTTCATTCTCCTTCCTTTCTATTCACTTCCTTCTCTCTTCTCTTCTCTTCTCTTTTCTTTTCCCTTCATTATTTTACTTTTTCTTCACTCCCTTTCCTTTCTTTTCCCCACCCTTTCCTTTCCTCCCTTCCCATTTCCTTCTTTCTTTTCCCCTCCTTGTCTCTCTCCTGCTTTTCTTTTCTTCCTTCTCCATAGTTTGTTCTTCTTTTCTTTCTTTCTTCCTCTCCCCTCCCTCCTTTATTTCCTCTTTCTTTCTTTCCCCCTTCCTTCCTTCCTTCCTTCCTTCCTTCCTTCCTTCCTTCCTTCCTTCTGTCTTCTCTTCCTTCCCAGAGTGTGCCTTTTGCAGAGCCAGGTCTGAAGCGTCCTGTCATTTTGCCGGGGAATCCTTTACTCATAGTATGTACGTATAGACTCACATTTAGTTGAATTCAATCTTAAAATATATATATTATTTGGCTCTCACTGACAAAAATTTCCAAATATTTTGCTTTTATAGCCTAGAAGAACCTTCACCTAAAATTGAAGCTGTTGCCACATCAAGCTTGCTGTTTACATCTGGATAGAGCAAACTACGGAGATTTCCTCTGTGATTTTCATATTGACTTATATGGAACTTTCTGGAGTCCCTTCATGTACAATCTTCACTGAAGTCCGACCAATAGAAACCATTACTTATAAACTTATCAACAAAGAGCAGAGGAACACCGCACGGACTCTAATTATAGGAAACTCAGGATATTTGATTCCTAGAGACTTGATGTGTGTATATTGATCATACAATTGTTTTGACGATAGAGGCATTATTTATTTATTTATTTATTATCTATTTCGGCTTGATAGACTGCCCTATCCGAAGCTCAGGGTGGTTTACAGCACATAAACATACCGAGTTAAAATACATAAAAACACATAAAATGCGATATCAAAAAACCAGTTAAAAATCCCACCCTTTACAATAAAACCATAACAAGTCAAGCGCATAACACTAGCAGTGTAAACGCGGCAGGGTGGTGAGATATAGCAGGCACTAATCAGGCACCAAATGCCTGCCTGAATAGCCAGGTCTTACAGGACCTGCGGAAAGTCATTAAGTCCCGCAGAGCTCGCGTCTCCGCTGGCAGCGAGTTCCATAAGCCCGGCACGGCCACTGAAAATGCCCTCTGCCGCGTGCTGGATAGTCTGCAAATCCTCATACCAGGGACCTCCAACATGTTAAGCCCCTCTGAACGCAGTGATATTTTGGGCACATATGGGGTAAGCCGCTCCCTCAAGTACACTGGCCCCAAACCATATAAGGCCTTGAAACCCTTGAAGGAGACCCGGAATTCAATTGGCAGCCAGTGCAGTTCGCATAAGAGTGGTGTTACATGAGCCGTTCTTGTGGCTCCTAATAGCAGGTGAGCTGCCGCGTTCTGCACCAGCTTGAGTTTCCGGATCGCCGACAAAGGTAGGCCAATGTACAGCGCATTACAGTAATCGAGGCCTCGAGATGACCGTGGCTTGGATCACCCGTGGCCACGTCGCAATGGGAGAGGTAGGGAGCCAGACGTTTTGCCTGCCACAGGTGGTAAAAGGCTGTCTTGCAGGCACACGCGATCTGCGCCTCCATAGACAGCTGAGGGTCCAGCCGAACCCCCAAGCTCTTTACTGAGGACTGCGGGCATAGTACCACGCTGTCAAACGTCGGCCGCTGGTCCCCCCCCCCCCCCCCGGGCGGCCCAGCCACAAGATCTCCATCTTATTATTATTATTGATGTTGTAATTGAGTTTTCGGCTACTACTACTACTAGTATTGGGGAAGATGCTGGGTCAATAGCATCAAGCAATAGTATGGACTGGGGTGAGGCTCTGTGTAATCAAGACTCTGCAGCTGGGAGGAAAAGGCTGCTAGTGATTCTAGTTTTGAAGGGCTGGAACAGAGAAAAAGGATCCGGCAGATACTTATTATTTTATTTATTTTTATTTATTTTATTATTCGGGTTTCTATGCCGCCGACTCCCTGAGGCTCGCGGCGGCTCACAGGAACCGAAGGTACAACTACACACAAGCAATGCGATAAAACATCTAAGACAATTAAACAGTTATAACAGCAAAAAACAAAACCCCAGGTACAGTTCAGAAATTAGATAGCGTGACACCCCAGGACAGCGGCTAAGCGGAACATGGGCAGGACCTACTCACCGAAGGCCTGCTTAAACAAATAAGTTTTTGCAGGCGCGTCTAACGGGAGCAGGTCCTTTATAGCCAGCGTTCAGCCGGGAGGCGTTCCACAGCGTAGGAGCTATAACGGAGAACGCCCTCCGGCGAGTAGATGTCAGTTTAGCCGATTTCGCCGAGGGTATCTCTAACAAATTAGCATCCTCGGAGCGTAGTGATCTCGGGGGACAGTGTGGGGTGAGTCGGTCCCTCAAGTACGCTGGCCCCAGGCCATGCAAGGCCTTAAATGTAAGAACCAACACCTTGAAGGAGATCCGGTGCTCGATTGGGAGCCAGTGCAGATCCTGCAAAACAGGTGTGATGTGGCGGCCTGCTGGGGTTCCAGACAGGAGCCGGGCGGCAGTGTTCTGCACCAGCTTGAGCTTCCGGTCGCCGACAAGGAAGGCCAACGTAAAGTGCGTTACAGTAATCCAGCCTTGAGATGACCGTAGCTTGGATCACCGTGGCCAGGTCATTCCGGGAGATATAGGGGGCCAGCCTCCGAGCCTGTCACAGATGAAAAAAGCAACCTAGCTGACCACGGAGACCTGGGCCTCCATGGTCAGCTGGGAGTCAGATGGACCCCCAGGCTCTTAACGGAAGGCGATGGGCATAGCGCCACACCGTCCAGGGTCGGAAGCTGGACATCTACACCACCGAGCGGCCCGACCACAAGATCTCCGTCTTCGCCCGGTTCACCCTCAACCTACTGGCATGCAGCCATCCAGTAACGGCCTCGAGGCAGTGTTGGAAATTATCGGGGATGGATCCCGGCCTGTCCTCCATCCTCAGAATGAGCTGGGTGTCATCAGCGTACTGGTGGCACTCCAGCCCATAACTCCGCACCAGCTGTGCAAGCGGCTGCATGTAGATGTTGAATAACAGAGGGGAGAGAATGGCCCCTTGCGGAACTCCACAAACTAATGAGGAGCCCTCGGAGACCACCTCGCCCCTCCTCACACGCTGAGACCGCTGGCGGAGGAAGGAGGTCAGCCATTTAAGAACTGTCCCCCTCACTCCAGCCATGGCCAGGCGGTGGATCAGTAGATTGTGGTCGACCGTGTCAAACGCTGCCGTGAGGTCCAATAACACGAGCAGCGCAGACCCGCCTTGGTCGAGCTGGCAGCGGAGTTGATCTGTGATGGAGACCAGGACCGTCTCCGTCCCGTGCCCCGAACGGAAGCCGGACTGGAAGGGATCTAGCCATGTTGCATCATCTAAGAAGGACTGCAACTGCTCCATTACTGCCCTCTCAACTACCTTGCCCAGGAACGAGAGGTTCGACACTGGTCGGTAGTTGGAGGGAACCGCAGGATCTAGTGACGGTTTCTTCAGTAATGGAGCTACCACCGCCTCTTTAAAGCACTCTGGGAAGACTCCTTGCTCAAGGGAGCTATTTACGATGTTCAGCAGAGGCCCGTAACCCCTCAGGCAGGATCTAACAAGCCAGGAGGGCACGGGTCGAGGAGCAGGTGGTAGGCCTGGTTGCAGCCACAATCTTATCAACAGCATCTGCGTCCAGTGGCCGAAACCGGTCGAGGCTGGGCCCGGCGGAGGGCCACGGGGTCTCAAGTTCTCTTACTTAGAGCTCCTTCTGATCCAGAAACCTTTGAAGGTGTCCCTGGGGAAGAAGAAATGTGGTCAGAGGAAAGTGATACTGATCTAGAATCAACATTGGTTCAGGAAGTAAGGGATGTGTGTAACGAAGAGTCTAATTCTGACACTTTCCTGGGCTTTGACAGTGACTTAGACTGGCCTTCTGAGGCTTCAGGTACAGATTGGGATACTTTAAGCTTCCAACAGCATTGGCAAGATTGGAGGTCTGCACAGAGCAGAACAGCTGTTGGAGATGAGGCAGCTGGTGCTCATGATCAAGGAGGGTCTTCAGGCGACAGTGACGTTTAAGTGCTATATAAGAAATTGGTTTTTGGGGCTGCATTTGTGGGGGTCAAAGAGTTGATGTCTGGTTCTTTTCTCTGGCATTCCTGTGATCCTGATATCGTGTGCCTTGTTCCTGTTTCCAGTTACTCGTGAGTTATGGGCTATTTCTCCACCTTGTTCTAGGGGTGAGCTGCTGTGGCAGCTCTAGCTGATGTTTGGGAAAAGGTGAGGGGTTTGGGATTCAATGTCTGCTTTTCTGTTTAGTTGCCTGCCGTGTATTCCCTGTGGCGGGGCTTGGTCTCCGCTGGATCTACGTGAGTTCCTGCTACAGAGTTTGGTATTGTATGAAATGGAGGGAGGCCGATGCTGTGTTTTATGGGGACTATGATCTGTGCTATTCATGTATACTCAGCTCCTGATTACCTCGGAATCGTCTCCTCCTTTCATCCGTCATTCTCCTGTCCTTGACCCTTGGATCAACCTGTGGACTACGCCTTTGGATCTTCTCATTTCGGACTTCGCAGACAGACGTCTTGTGTTTGTTTTGGACTTTTTGCTGCATTGTTTTTGTAGGGTTTTTTCCTGGGAATTTTGAGGGTTTTTTTGAGCCGAGTTGGCTACTTTTTTGTTAGTTCTTTTACCATTTATTGTTCAATAAACCTTCTTTTATCCCCTTTTACATCTGGGCTTGGCTTCTTGGGTCTCTGTGCTACGACAATTGATGTTGTACATTCGCGATGTGTAACACCTCAAGGTCCCTGGAGATCCCCCTAGCAAACCACACAAGGCCAACTGCAGTTGAAAGCTTCATTTAGAATAATTGAAATAGGAAAGGCATAGAAATAATGCTTCAAAAAGCTGGGAACAATACAGTATCAGAGTTCAGTCTCCTGCAGTTGCAAAGGCAAGGTAATCTAGTCCCAAAATGGGTTGTAGCAATTAAGTAATAAAGTTCAGCCCCTGGAGGTTTTCCAGGCCAAGGTAAATAGTAGGCATGAGAAAAATGAAACGGAAATTAAAAGGATTCGTAAGAGATTCGTATGTAATGGGACTTTTGAGCTTTTACGGATCGCTGCCACGAACCCGGAAGTAGACTTCCTTTTACGGTCCTTGAGGCCAACAATTTGCGTTATGATCGTAATAAATTCTTAATTATTGTACTACGTACTCACTTCTCCCTGTCTTCTCCCCCTCATTTCCTTCCCGCCTTCATTCAGCTTCTTCTTTTTCCCGCATTTCTATGGGGACTGGAAGTGACGCTGCTGCTAGGTAGGCAATGCATTCTGGAAAGTGTAGTCCTCCACGCTTCCCCCCCCTTCTCTTCCCTGTTGCTCTGCTGCCATGCCCCATCGCAGGGGCCAGCTTCACACACACACACGCGCGCGCGCGCTTCTCCTCCTCTCTCCCTGCGCTCTCTCAGATGCTTCTCTTCCCCGTTGCTCTGCCTTGCCCCATCGCAGGGGCCAACTTCAGCCCTCCAGGTACGTGTTTTGGACTTCAACTCCCACCATTCCTCACAGCCTCAGGCCTCTTCCTTTTCCTCTCAGCCTGGGCAAACTTGGGCCCTCGCTCCCTCAGGATCGGGGTGAGAGAGAGGCAGCGAGGAGCGAGGGGGGGCCTCCTCCTCCTTTTTTTTTGCTGCTTCCAAGAATAGAATACCCCCTCCCTCCCTCCCTCCTTCCTATTTGGAGAGTCCCATCTAGAATTCAGTGTGATTTATTCAAGTTTTGGCCTACAACTCCCAGAAATCCCAGCCAATTTACCAGCTGTTAGGATTTCTGGGAGTTGTAGGCCAAAACCATCTGGAATGCGCATGCTCTGCCATACGAATTACTAACGAATTTCGTTAGTACTTAAGTTACATTTTAGAAATTTTTGGAATTTTTTTTGTAAGTCTTTCTTTTACTAATAAAAAAAAAATCCCCCCCCCCCCCATTTGATTTTAGAATCGCCATTTTTGGATTCGAAACCATGCCTAGTAAATAGCTCAAAAATTGTAGCAACTCAGCCCCCATCTCAGTCGGGGGGGCAGGATGCCAATCTGCCCCCACCTCAGCCAGGAGGGCAGGTTGCGGCCCCAGGGGTTCCGATTGCTTTAGACCCAGAGGAAGGTGATGCAGGGGATGATGGGCCCGCATCACCAACAGACAGCTTGCAATTGGAAGACACCTGGCCGGAGGCTTATTCTGATGACGAAGGCTCTCCTGATTCCGGACCTGATACGGAATATGAGAGACCGGGAGGTTTCGGTTCGCAGGAGCGGTTGTTTTCGCTAGATGTTGCGGAGGACATGGAAGCCGAGGCCGAGTCAGTTTCCCAGGAAGATAACGGCGCAGATGGTGCCATTCCTGAGCGGAGATTCGACCGAAGGGGGAGTATTGAGGCTACACGGAGAGATTGGAAGCGAGGCCTGGAAAGGCGCTGGTCTCACAAAGGAGGGAATTAAGTAGGCACTTCGTGGGAAACTTCTTCAGTTTGGTGGCCACGTCTGAACTGGAAGGACGTAGCAGTTTGCTGTCTTCCTGGAAGCTAGAGTCTGGCTTGCCTTGCCAAGAACTACCTTGAAACCCTGTTTATTCCATGAGCCCTGGGTTGCCTTGTTTTACCACGGACTAAGTTGCCTTGCTTTGATTCGCTTTGTTTTTATGGACCGTGCTTTTTGATCCTTTGCTTTTGAATAACTTTGGACATTGATTGCTTTTTACCTTGGACAAATTGATCCTTACCTTTTGGACATTTTACCTTTTTCACCTGCTTCTAATTTGTGCTTAATAAATAGTTAAATGACATTGTCTGTGTGTGTGTGTGTGATTACGGGGTGGAGACAGGGCCTGCGTTGTGACGAAAATGCTGTAGCATTATAGCAGTAAAGTAGTCTCTGGAAGCTCCAAAGGACACAGCCTGTTGATGCCTCAAAGGCCAATCCAAATGGCCACGTTGGACCCCACACTTGGTAAAGTCCCAAAACAAAGAGGACCTCCTTTGGTCCCTTCAGTGAAGCTTGGCAATGTAAATAATGAGAAAAGGTAATACTTAGTCTCTAGGTGTTCCTTGGGGTCACGTGAAACAATAGCAAGTCCAAAAGCACAAGGCAAGGAAGGATCTTCTTGACAAAGGAATATTCCAATAAAGTAAAAGCAACTTGGCAAAACAGAATCCATATGCAGGCGGCTCCCAACCGCCGGCCTTGGTCTTGGTGAGCATCAAGTATTGCAATAACATGGATACACAAGGGATCTTCTTGCCCCAAAGGGCCAGTCCAAGGCAAGGTAAAGACAGCTTAGCAAACAGAGTTCAATACAGGGCGGCTACGATCCGCCCGGCCCTTTGTCTTGCTTGAACGTTACGTTGTCTCGAGATGCTTCTAGGTTCCCAGTCTCCCCAGTTATACCTTGGGGACCCTTTGAAGTCTCCGACGTACCCTACGTCGCATGTGTCCCAGCAGAGGCACACCATCTGGCTGTGCATCGCTCTTCCCACAGAGGAAAGGTATGCAAGCCAATTATTCCTGGCAGCTGGGCTAGGGAGGAATCACTTTCAGTTTCCAAGCATCTCTTATCACAAGAAAAAAAGCCGCTTTGCTTGTAACAGCCTTGAACATAGTTTCTCACACACACAGGCCGCAGCTGGGTTTCTTGAGACTGGTAAACAGGGCCAGAAATCTGCCTGCCTGAGTTTGGTTGCGGAGACACCGGAAAGGTGCGGAAGGAAGTTCCTGCGTCATCAATGAGGGACACAGTCTTGGACGCCATCCCAAATTATGAAAATATACAAATAATAATAGAATGTCCAGGTCTATGTGACCGCATAATACAATTAGATCATAGAGGGAGGTCGTCCTATGGTCAATGAACCAATCATATGATGCGCGCCTTCGTTTCTCCCGAAGGGCTTCCTCAAGACCGGGCGTGGCCTATGTGGCAAATCCAAGCGTCTCGCAGCAGGAACAACACAATGCATGGAGGAACAAGAGCACCATCGATTTCGTACGCATTTGCGGTGCTCTTGTTCCTCCATGCATTGCGTTGTTCCTGCTGCGAGACGCTCACGAGATTTCGCCACATAGGCCACGCCGCCACTCCTGAGGAAGCCCTTTCGGGGAGAAACGAAGGCGCGCATCATATGATTGCGCATCACTACAGAAAAGGTGCACTGCCGAGCTGATGACAATCGGCAAATCTTGAGTGATGGAACCTCCAATAGGTTTTGGTCCATGGACCTTCGTGGTCTCTGGGGAACGTGTAGGGAGAGGCAGTCCTTCAGATACACTGGCCCCAGGCCATGCAAGACCTTAAAGGTCAACACCAGCACTTTGAAGGCAATCCGGTACTCGATGGGAAGCCAGTGCAAACGGAGGACTGGTGTGATGTGGCATGTTAGTGTCACTCCAGCCAGCAGTCGAACCGCAGCGTTTTGCACCATCTTCAATTTCCGGACTACCGACAAAGGAAGGCCAATGTAAAGGGCGTTACAGTAGACCAGTCTCGAGATGACCGTGGCCTGGATTACCGCAGCTAGGTCATCACCGGAAAGGTAGGGCAGCAGCCGCCTCGCCTGGCGCAGATGGAAAAACGCTGCTCTGCTCACGGTGGAGACCTGAGCCTCCATCGTCAGCAGAGGGTCAAGTTGGATCCCCAGGCTTTTAACCAGCATCGGCGGACTAACCACCTCACTGTCCATTATTGGCAACCAGAGCTCCCCCCCCCCCCGGGGACGACCCAGCCACAGGACCTCCGCCTTCAACGGGTTCACCTTCAACCTGCTGGCCTGTAGCCACCCAGTCACGGCTTCCAGGCACTGATGGAAATAATTGGGTACAGAGTCCGGCCGGCCATCCATCCTCAGCACCAGCTGGGTGTCATCAGCATACTGATGACACTCCAGACCAAAACCACGCACCAGCTGGGCAAGTGGACGCATGTAGATGTTAAATAATAGAGGAGTCATAGTCATTAATTGTCCAGTTGCCCTCAATATACCACATGGTCAGCATACAGTACGTCCTTTTATGGTTAGAAATGCTGTCTCATTTCTATCTCAAAACCCAATGGGTTCTGATACATAGCAACTGAACCATAGAAGCACAACACATCTTTCCGGTCCAGTACTTACATGGGTGAAGGTACAGGTCCAAGGTTGTGGATGCTTAATCTCGGTGGGCTCCCAGGCCTAAAGGAAGAGATTGCAGAGTGATTCATGGGGCTGAACTTGTCCGCCTCCCTCCCAAGCCATCCTCCCCTCCGTCGCTTCAGCCAAGATCGGTTGCTATGGCATCAGAAAATCCTCTTTTATTTTGCCCTGATCCCTGAGGTTCTCCCCCCCTCTTTATTGGATCTCTTGCAACCATTAGTACACCTGTCTCCATGCCCTTGGTTTAATATCACACGTCTCCGTCCAGATATTTTGTGTTACTTGTGTCTTGGTGTCCATATTTTCTATTGCTTTAGAAGGTAAAATTCTTCATATTCATCACTCAACCTTGAGGAAGTTCCCCATGGAACGAAACGGAAGGAATTCCAAACTTTCAGAATTTCCATCGGCTGTTTAGTATTATTTGTGCCCATTGCAGCAATAGAACAATACGGGATATTACGCCCTAGAACAGGGGTCAGGAACGCACGGCTCGGGAGCCAGATGTGGCTCTTTTCATGATTGCATCTGGCTCTCCCTCTTCCTTCCTTTCTCCCCCTTCACCCTTTCCTTCTCCTTCTCTCCTTCCTTTTCCCTCCCTCTCTCCCCTTCCTTCTTTCCTCCATTCTCCCTCTTCCTTCCTTCCTTTCTCCCCTTCACCCTTCCCTTCTCTCCTTCACCCTTTTTTTTCTTCTTCTCTCCCCTTCCTTCTTTCCTCCCCTCTCCCCCTTCCTTCCTTCCATTCTTCCTTCCTTCCTTCCTCTTCCTTCCTTTCTTTCTCCCCTTCACTCTTTTCTTCTTCTCTCCTTCCTTTTCCCTCCCTCTCTCCCCTTCCTTCTTTCCTCCATTCTCCCTCTTCCTTCCTTCCTTCCTCCACCCTTTTTTCTTCTTCTCTCCTTCCTTTTCTTTCCCTCTCTCCCCTTCCTTTCCTCCATTCTCTCTCTTCCTTACTTCCTTCCTCTTCCTTCCTTCCTTTCTCCCTCTTCACCTTTCCTTCTCCTTCTCTCCTTCATTTTTCCTCCCTCTCTCCCCTTCCTTCTTTCCTCCATTCTCCCTCTTCCTTCCCCTTCCTTCCTTTCATTCTCCCCTTCACCCTTTCCCCCTCCTTCTCTCCTTCCTTCCTTTCTCCCCTTCACCCATTCCTTCTCTCCTTCATTTTCCCTCCCTCTCTCCCTTCTTTCTTTCCACCATTCTCCCTCTTCCTTCCTTCCTCTTCCTTCTTTTCTTTCTCCCTTCACCCTTTCCTTCTCCTTCTCTCCTTCATTCTTTCCTCCATTCTCCCTCCCTCCATCTTCCTTCCTTCTTGTATTCTTTCCCCCCAAGTCTTCCTTTCATTCTCCTTCCTTTCTTTTCACTTCCCTCTCTCTTCTCTTCTTTTTTCTTTTCCCTTCATTATTTTACTTTATCCTCACTCCCTTTCCTTTCCTCCCTTCCCACTTCCTTCTTTCTTTTCCCCTCCTTGTCTCTCTCCTGCTTTTCTTTTCTTCCTTCTCCATAGTTTGTTCTTCTTTTCTTTCTTCCTCTCCCCCTCCCTCCTTTATTTCCTCTGTCTGTCTTTCTTTTCCCCTTCCTTCCTTCCTTCCTCTTCTATTCCTTCCCATAGTCCTGAGCGTGCCTTTGGCAGAGCCAGGTCTGAAGTGTCCCCTCATTCTGCCTTTTGGGGAATCCGTTTCTCATCGTATGTACTTATATTTTCACATTTAGTTGAATTCAGTCTTAAAATATATTATATATATTACATGGCTCACACTGAAATAAATTTCTAAATATTTTGCTTTTATGGCTCTCCAAGTCAAAAGGGTTCCCGACCTCTGCCCTAGAAGAGCCTTCACCTGAAATTGAAGGTGTTGCCACATCAAGCTTGCTGTTTACATCTGGATAGAGCAAACTATGGAGATTTCCTCTGTGATTTTCATATTGACTTACATGACCTCTCTGGAGTCCCTTCATGTACAATCTTCACTGAAGTCCGACCAACAGAAACAATTACTTATAAACTTATCAACAAAGAGCAGAGGGGAGAACGACCGAGCAAAGATGGCGGCAGGTCGGGCGGTGTGAGTGCTCCTCACCCCGCCAACCGTTACCGCGATCCAGGGGGCGAATCGCGCCCCCACCTCAGGCTGCAAACAGCAGTCAAGAGGCAGCGAAACCGGGGGATCTTGCCGCTGGCTCCAGAAATCCCCCCCTCCTCAAGAGGGGGAGATTGAGAGGGCCCGGCGAGTCCTCAGCCCGGCGAGCGGATCGGGGAGCGGGAAGCAGGCTCAAGCCTGCATTTACTGCCAGCCCAGCTCGCCCCGACGGAGTAAGTAAAAGGACCGAACAAGGGGGGGAAAACAGTCAGCCCCAGAACCCGGGGAACGGAACGGAGCCCCGGCGAAGAGAGATCACGCAGGGGAGAGGGGGTGGTTGCCTGAAAGACCCCCAAAGGCCCGGAAGACACAACAGCTCGGGGGACAATCGGGGATGGATAAGCAGCCAAGAAAAGGAGAAAAGAGGGAGGTAGAGCGCCTGCGGAACCCCAAAAAGCACCCCCGAAAAGCTCCAGAAGGCACAGGAAGGAGAGATCCTTGGTGTCACGTGAAACAATAGCAAGTCCAAAAGCACAAAGCAAGGAAGGATCTTCTTGACAAAGGACAATTCCAATAAAAGCAACTTGGCAAACAGAAACCTTGAAACCCTGTTTATTCCATGAACCCTGGATTGCCTTGTTTTACCACGGACTAAGTTGCCTTGCTTTGATTCGCTTTGATTTTATGGACCTTGCTTTTTGATCCTTTGCTTTTGAATAACTTTGGACATTGATTGCTTTTTACCTTGGACAAATTGATCCTTACCTTTTGGACATTTTACCTTTTTCACCTGCTTCTAATTTGTGCTTAATAAAAAGTTAATTGACATTGTCTGTGTGTGTGATTACGGGGTGGAGACAGGGCCTGCGTTGTGACGAAAATGCTGTAGCATTATAGCAGTAAAGTAGTCTCTGGAAGCTCCAAAGGACACAGCCTGTTGATGCCTCAAAGGCCAATCCAAAGGGCCACGTTGGACCCCACACTTGGTAAAGCAAAGTCCCAAAACAAGAGGACCTCCTTTGGTCCCTTCAGCGAAGCTTGGCAATGTAAATAATGAGAAAAGGTAATACTTAGTCTCTAGGTGTTCCTTGGGGTCACGTGAAACAATAGCAAGTCCAAAAGCACAAAGCAAGGAAGGATCTTCTTGACAAAGGACAATTCCAATAAAAGCAACTTGGCAAACAGAATCCATATGCAGGCAGCTCCCAACCACCGGCCTTGGTGAGCATCAAGTATTGCAATGCAATAGTCCAGAATAACATGGATACACAAGGGATCTTTTTGCCCCAAAGGGCCAGACCAAGGCAAGGTAAAGACAGCTTAGCAAACAGAGTTCAATACAGGGCGGCTACGATCCGCCCGGCCCTTTGTCTTGCTTGAACGTTACGTTGTCTCGAGATGCTTCTAGGTTCCCAGTCTCCCCAGTTATACCTTGGGGACCCTTTGAAGTCTCCGACGTACCCTACGTCGCATGTGTCCCAGCAGAGGCACACCATCTGGCTGTGCATCGCTCTTCCCACAGAGGAAAGGTATGCAAGCCAATTATTCCTGGCAGCTGGGCTAGGGAGGAATCACTTTCAGTTTCCCAGCATCTCTTATCACAGGAAAAAAGCCGCTTTGCTTGTAACAGCCTTGAACATAGTTTCTCACACACACAGGCCGCAGCTGGGTTTCTTGAGACTGGTAAACAGGGCCAGAAATCTGCCTGCCTGAGTTTGGTTGCCCCAAGGGATGCTGGGAACGGTGGTAGTGGATGGCTGGGGCCGGACACGATGTTTGTTTGAGCACACATTGATTTTATATATATATATATATATATATATATATATATATATGTGTGTGTGAGAAACGCTCCAATACTCTGTAAGGACCACACGCAGACAGCAACTCGATCCCACTAGATTTATTGAAGGTATAACGCTTTTGATGCCAGAATTGGCATCACAAGGAACAAACACACCTATATACAAAACACACCCCCATCACCTGTCCATCATCTCAAAGGCCCAACCCCCATGGCATGCAATGCCCAGCAGAGGTTGCATCATATCCCCTCTGACTCAGCAACCCCAATGTCCAGCAAAGGTTGCATCATATCCTTCCTGAGTCAGCGATATACCAGTCAGTGCTACTCATGTTGGTGTGGTGTAACCTAAGGCACATTTCCAGCTCTGTGCATGTCTCCAAGGCCACCACCTGGTGGGGATTATCCTGCTGGAAGGGTATGAGATAAGAGCATTACCAGCTCTAATCGACAGACCATTACAAATATGGCTGTTTCTGAAGGCCAAAAAATGCTTCAATTTCGGAATCGGATGTTGATTTCATTCAATAATCAGGTGTGATTGACTTCCAAATTTTTCAAAAAAAATAACAACCCGAAATTGATCCGGAAGTATCTCTGAAATTCGGAAATCTTCAGAAGTCTCAAAAAATGGGTTCCGCCTTCAAAAATGGCCCAAAAAATCAGCATAAGGGAGAGTCAGCTGTTACAGGCAAGATTTATTGCTATCTTCTTTATATTTGTCTAGATAATTGATCTACTCTTATATACACCACAATCCGTCTTTGATAAAGCCCAGCAAGGGCGAAACGGATCAGGCCTGGAACCATGATTCCGTCAGGCGGTTCTGCACATCATCTGGCCCTTTGCTAACAACTTTATTATCCTGGTGGTGCCTTCCAGTGGTTGCCTTTGCCTGTACATATTATTCATTTCATCTTCGGATAAAGCCCGGTTTGTTTTTCCCCGCATTTCACGGGAAATCAGAAATAACGCTGCCGCCACTCATTCTGAGAAGTGTAGTCCCCCCCACAACGAGCTCCGTGGGTTGGCCCTTCTTCACACTTCGTTGGGGTGATTTGTTGAGCTGGAACTGCATCCACCGCTGGATGGATTCTTTCACCCATCATTTCAGTTTGGATATATAACTTGGGCACGGGATTGGCTCCGTTTACTGTATTTTGCCCCTTGGAATCCATCTCTTCCGCTCCCCCGCGAAGGACCCTGGGACTTGTAGTTCCGGAAGAATCTGCCCACCGGACGCAGCATTCGCTCCCTGATGGTCATTTCGCCCCACAAACTACCCGGCGGCGTTTTTGCGGCTTTTCCCTGCCACAACCACTCACCCAAGCCCAAGATATTCCCCCTGGCGAACATCTACATGGAACCTGCCACGGTTTGTGAGTGATTGGCGTTTCCCTTTTCAGGAGAAATGCCCTGCATTTAGCATTCTTATAGGCCTTGTCTTTTGATTTACTAGCAAATCTTTAATTAGACATTTGCGGGATACAGCCACTCTGGCTTTGATTCAACCTGTTTATATATGATTATGTTTTTCTAATATGTGATACTACCATTGTGTAATGCTGCTTCTACTATTTGCTATGCTGCCTACATGATATGTAGTGCACTTCTATTGCACTTACTCATATGTCGTACGCTTGCATGATACATGTTATATAACACTGTGTATTTCTTTGTGTAAAATCACTGGGCTCTTCAGCCACCTTAGGCCAGTGTTTCCCAACCTTTTTTGAGCCGCGGCACACTTTTTACATTTGCAAACTCCTGGGGCACACCACCAACCAAAATGACACAAAATGACACTCTAACACAGTAATACATATAGTTAATATGTTTTTAAAATGTATTTATACACTCAGTGTGAAACCTGGGCCTGTTTCGATGAACACAACATAGATATCCTGGCAGGAATGGCAGACAGACACAAACTTCCCATAACCAAGAGAAAATGCTATAAGAGTTTGGTGGCATTGACCTTGAGTTTTGGAGTTGTAGTTCACCTATATCCAGAGAGCACTGTGGACTCAATGTTGGATCAGGACCAAACTTGGCAAGAATACTCAATATGCCCAAATATGAACGCAGATGGAGTTCAGGGGAAATAGACCTTGACATTTGGGAGTTGTAGTTGCTGGGATGTATAGTTCCCCTACAATCAAAGAGCATTCTGAACCCCACCAATGATAGAACTGGGCCAAACTTCCCACACAGAACCCCCAGGAGGCAAGAGGAGGTCTCTACTTGGGGAAAGGGAGGCAGGCCTTCCCAATGTATGGAGAGGGAGAGACCAAGTAGACAACGGGTGGGGAGGGGGGGGATGTTTGTAATTTTGTGCCTTTATCGAGATAGGTTTCTTAGGGTTTTTATACTTCAACACACTAGACCCCCCCCCCCCCCCTTGGAGGTTCCAAATTCCCATGGCACACCTGATGGTCGCTCACGACACACTAGTCTGCCCCAGCACACTGGTTGGGAAACACTGCCTTAGGCATCCCTGTGGAAGCCTAAATTCCAGACAAATCATTGTTGTTTATATGCATGTATGATATGTAGTTTGTTGATGTAATATACCACTATTGTTTATTTATTTATTTATTTCAGGATTTTACTCCGCTCTTCTCAACCCCCGAGGGGGGACTCAGAGCGGCTTACAGTACGGCACAATTCGATGCCGTACACAATTTATCTATCTTGCCTGTGTGATGTGAATACTGTCCATTGCTCACCTTCCGGACTAGCTCTCTGTTTTGTTCAGTATTGCAATCCTTAGCTCACCCAGTGTTTTGCCAGAGTCCGCTGTTAGCCATCAGCCAATGAGCAATCAGCAAGAAAATTCAAAAATGACATCCGAAATTCGGAATTCCAAACAAATTTGGAAATGTAACACTACTCCCTATTTGGGAGGCAGTGATCAGAAGTCGCTTCAAAAGTCGGAAGTAGGCCAAAAAAACGTCCGAAATCCGGAAGTATCCGAAATTCAAAAACAGCCCTAATATTTTTTGATACATTCATATTATTATTTTGAAATGCCCTTATCGCCTTGCAAGAGTGTGTAGTGGTAACTGAACCATAGAAGGATAACACATCTTTCCGGTCCAGTACTTACTTGGGTGAAGGTACAGGTCCAAGGCTGTGGATGCTTACTCTCGGCGGGCTCCCAGGCCTAAAGGAAGAGATTACAGAGTGATTCATGGGGCTGAACTTGTCCGCCTCCCTCCCAAGCCATCCTCCCCTCCATCACTTCAGACGGGATCTGTTGCTATAAAGCGGGTTTTGGTACTTTCCGTGCAGGAGTACAGTCAGAGAGTGATGCTGTACACGTGTAGAGCTTTGAAAAGTGGGTTCCTGTGCCAAGAATCAGGCAGGCACTTGCACTGTGAAAATAACACTGTGATTCATGCTATTTGAGGCACTCTGTGCCTAATGTGAGATAACATAGGCTTAGATTGATGAAACAGTACAAAATGTGCTATGAAAAACCTTAATGCTAAAAGGGAAAGAACTGCGCATGAGTGGAGAGTTTAGCCCCCTCCGTTGCTGGCACGGAGCCTGGAAGCTAAATGTTTCAACCTTAGGACACAAGAGATAGCACTGATAGCTGTACTGTGAGAAAGACTAACATAAGAAATGACTATTGTTCTCATGTATAGGTGGAACTTTGAGATGTGATGCAAATGGAAATGCAATGTTTATTGGATTAATGAGATGTCATGTAAACACCAGAAAGCACCAGCCAATTATGATTGTTTTTATCCATGAAGAAGGGGTGGGCTTAACTGAAATGCCTCCATTGGGGTATAAATGTTTTTGTATTGAGAGTGACGCGGTCTTTTGCCCCTGATTGCAGCGTGTTCTGCTGGCAGAAGCCCACCAGCTGGTGCCAGAAATAAATCTGTTTGATTTTCACCTACTTCACAGTTGTCGTGAGTTTTCCCTCATCCTTGTACCCGCACGTTCAGGTAGCTTTGGTAAAGTTAACTTGATACTCAGAGTTCCATAACTCCTTGATTTGGCTGCTTCAGCTATGGCATCAGAGAATCCACTTTTATTTTGCCCTGATCCCTGAGGTTCTCTTGGATCCCCTTGCAATGGGTTTAATATCACATGTCTCCGTCCAGATATTTTGTGTTACTTCTGTCTTGGTGTCCATATTTTCTTTTGCTTTTGTCTTCATGCCCATCTTCTGTTACTTCTCTCTTTGAGCCCACATATTGTATTATTTCTTTTGTTGTGTCTTATATTTATTTATTTGCTGAGGACCCGGCGGTGCCCGGGTTGAGGAAGGCATTGTGTGCCAAGGTTGGTTCCTATTAGATGTTTATGTGGCTTGCAGTGGTCTCAAGAACTTAGTGAAGGTACTGCGAGTCCCATTGGCCATGGACCATCCTCCTCCAAACAGCACCAGGATGTAGAGTGGGTCATGGGGGCTCTGTGTGTCACATTTGGTCTTGATTATTCGCTGGATGAGGGTTGCAGCGGTCTCTGGAAGTGAGGGAAGGAAGTGGAAGTCCCATCATCCATGGTCCCCCGTTCTCCAAACTGCACCAGGATGCAGAGTGGGTCATGGGGGCTCTGTGTGCCAAGTTTGGGCCTGGTCTCTGATTTGTAGGGACTGCAATGTTCTGTGGGGAATGAATTGGGTGAAGGTACTGCAAATCCCATCATTTGTGAGCCATCGTGCCGTAAACCTCAGCAGGTTTGTAAAGTGGGCCATTGGGCCTCTGTGTGCCGAGTTTGCTCTAAGGAAGTGAATTTAAGTACTGCAAGTCCCATCATCCATGTTCTATCCTCCCTCAAACTGCACCAGGATGTAGGGTGCACCTTGGATGGTCTGTGCGCCAAGTTTGGTCTTGTTCTGTCGTTGTTGGGGGCCTAGTCAGGAAAATCAAGTTGAGGAAGCCTAACAATATCCCATGAGCTGAGGCCTGGTCAGGAAAATCAAGTTAAGGAAGCCTTGCTGTCAATTTTGGGCCTGGTCTGTGATTTATAGCGGCTACAATGTTGTTTGGGAAGTGAATGAGGTGAAGGTATTGTAAATCCCATCATTCCACTTTGCTGGAAGGATATCTGTCTATTTTGGGGCCTAGCTTGTAATGCTAGTAATGCTCTCAGTACATCAGGAAACGCTCTCACTGCAGTGATATCCTCACAGAAAATGAACGTTCAATTGCCAATGGAAAAAAACGGTAAACTGGCTAACTGTCTGCCCGAGGCCTTTCCTTTTCCCTCTGAGTCACCTTAGAATGTTGGAGGGTGGTTGGCCAATGGGAGTCTGTTATGCAAATTACATTTCAGTGGCAGCCAATCCCTTCTGTCTGGGGCCGTAGAATGTTGGAGTTCTGAGGCTGGCCAGTCAGAGCCCGTTATGCAAATAATCCCACAATGGCAGCCAATCGAAACGCTGGCACATATTCCTCCCGTCGCTCGCTCGGCCGCACTACCGTAAACACGGACTTTTATTATATGTAATAGATAGATTTATTATTCGTATTTATATACCGCTCCATTCCCTTAGGTCAGTGTTTCCCAACCAGTGTGCCGTGAGTGATCATCAGGTGTGCCGTAGGAAATGGGAACCTCCAATCCCCTTTCTTCCCCCTCCTGCCAAACACTTTTTCTTCTCCACTCGGGCTCCCTTTTTCCCAGCCTCGCTCTGCTCGCTTTGCCTCGCTTTGCCCACTCTGCCACCATTTTGATCCAAGGGTGCAACGTGAGCGTGTTCACAAGGTGAGGGGGGAAGGAAGGAAGACGTGGGGAGAGTCTGTGCAGTAGCACTCCCTCCCCCCTCCCCTCCTTAAGAACGGAGCCCGAGTGGAGAAGAAAAAGTAAGTGTTCGGCGGGAGAGGGAAGAAAGGGCGCAAAGGGGAAGCGGGAGGAAGAGGTCTCTGTCGAAAGCTGGCACGGGCAAACTTGGACCTTCCAGGTGTTTTGGACTCCAACTCCCACCATTCCTAGCAGCCACAGGCCCTTTTCCTTTCCTCCCTCAGCCACTTAAGCAGGAAAGGGCCTCAGGCTGTTAGGAATGGTGGGAGTTGAAGTCCAAAGCACCCAGAGGGCCGAAGTTTTCCCATGCCTGTTTGAGGGACCTTAAAGTGGTGAGCCTCCTTCCAACATTGTGATTCTGAATAGAAAACAAACAATAACATAACATTGTTTGAGTCCACTGTGCTCTCTGGGTGTAGGTGAACTACAACTTCCAAACTCAAGGTCAATTCCCAAGCAAACCCTTTCAGTACTTTCTGTTGGTAATGAGAGTTCAATTTGCCAAGTTTGGTTCAATTCCATTGTTGCAAGAGTTCAGGATGCTCTTTGATTGTGTGTTAACTATAAATCCCAGAAACTGTAACTCCCAAATGTCAAGGTCTATTTCCCCCCAAACTCCATCTGTGTTCACATTTGGGCATATTGAGTATTCATGCCAAGTTTGGTCCGGGTCCAACATTGTTTGAGTCCACAGTGCTCTCTGGATGTCGGTGAACTACAACTCCAAAACTCAAGGTCAATGCCCACCAAAGTCTTACAGCATTTTCTCTTGGTTATGGGAGTTCTGTGTGGGAAGTTTGTGTCTTTCTGCCATTCCTGCCAGGATATCTATGTTGTGTTCATCGAAACAGGCCCAGGTTTCACACTGAGTGTATAAATACATTTAAAAACATTTTAACTATATGTATTATTGTGTTAGAGTGTCATTTTGCGTCATTTTGGTTGGTGGTGTGCCCCAGGTTTTGGTAAGTGAAAAAGTGTGCCGTGGCTCAAAAAAGGTTGGGAAACACTGCTGTAAATAAATAAATAAATAAATAAATAAATAAATAAATAAATTCTCTTCATGTCTTGCATTTGTCTTTATGCCTGATATTACTTTGGCCTTCATGTCTTGTACGACTTCTCTCTTCAAGCCCATATTGCACATTGGTTTTACCTTCTCTCCTATTATTTCTGTCGTCAAGTCTTGTATTGCGTCCGTCTTCACGCCGCTTAATCTGTCCTCAATTGGACTTATGTCTAAATATGCAAAAGCAGGATCTTGGGATATCCGATATCTCCTCCCTCATTTCTCCCTGGTGATCCCATTATCCCAAAGGAAACTCTGATTTTCCCTAAGACCAATGCCCACACTCCTATTGATACCAACTGGCTTGGCACTTACTTGGGTGGCGAACGAGGGAATATCATTTCTCGTTGAATGATGATATTCCTGAGGGAAGAAAGAAAGGAATTAAGAGATGAGTTCATCTTAACCATATCAGAAATAAAACTTGATTTAACCCAAATTTCTCCAGTCAAACACACACTGGGACAGAGCCCTTCCATCTCCTTCACATACCAATCCTGAACTCTCACACATTCAGATAACCAGACATTCCTCTATCACAAATGTCTAGATTGTTCAAGGCCAATTTCCACCCTCAGCTATTTTCAGGCAATCCAAAACTCTCCACTACCAAAATCCTAAACAACTTCATCCCTCTACTGCCATGGCAGGAGGTACTAACCCACAAAACTACAATTCCTATGTAACCATTGACCACTACAAAACCTATCACTTCCCTAACTAAACAATAAGCAAATCCTATCCACGCGAAACAACATACTGACCTAATTTAACCAAACTAACAACTCATCGCACAGGAATAATCAACTGCGCATCTTTACAGTACAATCCAAAATCACACAATCAAGATTCCAAGCCCCATAGCTCCCAAAACCTTCCACTGCAAAAGCAGGAGGTACCAAGTACAAAACTACAATTCTCTAAACAGCCACCGACCACTACACAATCCATCATGAACCACATCAACCTTGACTTCATCAACAAGCTGCACAGGACTAATTCAACTGTGTCAAGCTAACCATACAAAAGAAATCCAATACCCTTGCCCCCTTGGCAAAAGGCACTTACCAATCTCCCATGCGGAAAAACACAGCCATCTAAGCTATCTAGCCAACACATACGTGGGAAGGAAACATCCACGTGAAATCCACACACTCAATTTCAATTCCAACACACCATCCTAGCACTTTATTCCTCTGAACAAACTACTACACCTCCTCACATGGGGAAAAGCGCCTAGGAAAACTACAACTCCCTACTCTATCCTAGCCATCGCATGGAAATGAACCTTCCAACTAAGCGACGTACACACACACAGATAAACCTTATCCAACCAAGCCTTGAAACCTTTATCCACTAAACCAAAATGACCCTCACACAGGAATAAACCATCTGTGTCAAGTTAACCACACCAATCAAGGAAAGCAACACAAACTTCTTACCACCCTATTCATATGCCACAACTACAGCCAAAAGGTACTAACAACACCACAACTTCTAAACTGACTCTAAAACCTATCCTCCAAACAGAGCACTCCAACACTAGAACGCAGGTATGGCCATCTGCGTTTTATTAACATGTACACATCAAATCTTAACTTACACTATCCCAAATCGCCTCTTCTCCTGGCAAATTCAACAGGAGATAACATCATACCTCTAAACTGGCTCTAAAGCCTATCTTCCTCAATATCCAACAAGCCATCAATCCATGTGACACAATCTCCTCTTAAACCTTATCTGCGCATGAAAACTATCCTCCTCAGCTAAACAAAGGCAACTCTAACATTTCTAACAATACATGCAGCTTATACAAGGCAATATATATACCCAACTTATACATATAAAGAAAACTAAAGACAGGGTTACAATACAATGCACTTGAGATAATTCTATCAATACACACAGTAATGTATACATTTAAAGCAAGAAATATCCCATCGAACTCTAAACAGCACAATATGCTAACCCCACATTGCTAAATCCCTTAGCCACCTAAGCATGTAAACACTTTCTACAAACATGGATTAATCAGCTTCTACAGTGTTGCTAAAGTTCTGGTGGTGAACACTAGGTGGCGCTGGTGCTTTGTTTCTACAGTGTTGCTAAAGTTCTGGTGGTGAACACTAGGTGGCGCTGGTGCTTTGTTTCTACAGTGTTGCTAAAGTTCTGGTGGTGAACACTAGGTGGCACTGGTGCTTTGCTTCTACAGTGTTGCTAAAGTTCTGGTGGTGAACACTAGGTGGCGCTGGTGCTTTGCTTCTACAGTGTTGCTAAAGTTCTGGTGGTGAACACTAGGTGGCGCTGGTGCTTTGCTTCTACAGTGTTGCTAAAGTTCTGGTGGTGAAAGCTAGGTGGCACTGGTGCTTTGTTTCTACAGTGTTGCTAAAGTTCTGGTGGTGAACACTAGGTGGTGCTGGTGCTTTGTTTCTACAGTGTTGCTAAAGTTCTGGTGGTGAACACTAGGTGGCGCTGGTGCTTTGCTTCTACAGTGTTGCTAAAGTTCTGGTGGTGAACACTAGGTGGCGCTGGTGCTTTGTTTCTACAGTGTTGCTAAAGTTCTGGTGGTGAACACTAGGTGGCGCTGGTGCTTTGTTTCTACAGTGTTGCTAAAGTTCTGGTGGTGAACACTAGGTGGCGCTGGTGCTTTGTTTCTACAGTGTTGCTAAAGTTCTGGTGGTGAACACTAGGTGGCGCTGGTGCTTTGTTTCTACAGTGTTGCTAAAGTTCTGGTGGTGAACACTAGGTGGCGCTGGTGCTTTGTTTCTACAGTGTTGCTAAAGTTCTGGTGGTGAACACTAGGTGGCGCTGGTGCTTTGTTTCTACAGTGTTGCTAAAGTTCTGGTGGTGAACACTAGGTGGCGCTGGTGCTTTGTTTCTACAGTGTTGCTAAAGTTCAGGTGGTGAACACTAGGTGGTGCTGGTGCTTTGTTTCTACAGTGTTGCTAAAGTTCTGGTGGTGAACACTAGGTGGCGCTGGTGCTTTGCTTCTACAGTGTTGCTAAAGTTCTGGTGGTGAACACTAGGTGGCGCTGGTGCTTTGCTTCTACAGTGTTGCTAAAGTACTGGTGGTGAACACTAGGTGGCGCTGGTGCTTTGCTTCTACAGTGTTGCTAAAGTTCTGGTGGTGAACACTAGGTGGCACTGGTGCTTTGCTTCTACAGTGTTGCTAAAGTTCTGGTGGTGAACACTAGGTGGCGCTGGTGCTTTGTTTCTACAGTGTTGCTAAAGTTCTGGTGGTGAACACTAGGTGGCGCTGGTGCTTTGCTTCTACAGTGTTGCTAAAGTTCTGGTGGTGAACACTAGGTGGCGCTGGTGCTTTGCTTCTACAGTGTTGCTAAAGTTCTGGTGGTGAACACTAGGTGGCGCTGGTGCTTTGTTTCTACAGTGTTGCTAAGGTTCTGGTGGTGAACACTAGGTGGCGCTGGTGCTTTGCTTCTACAGTGTTGCTAAAGTTCTGGTGGTGAACACTAGGTGGCACTGGTGCTTTGCTTCTACAGTGTTGCTAAAGTTCTGGTGGTGAACACTAGGTGGCGCTGGTGCTTTGCTTCTACAGTGTTGCTAAAGTTCTGGTGGTGAACACTAGGTGGCGCTGGTGCTTTGCTTCTACAGTGTTGCTAAAGTTCTGGTGGTGAACACTAGGTGGCGCTGGTGCTTTGCTTCTACAGTGTTGCCAAAGTTCTGGTGGTGAACACTAGGTGGCACTGGTGCTTTGCTTCTACAGTGTTGCTAAAGTTCTGGTGGTGAACACTAGGTGGCGCTGGTGCTTTGCTTCTACAGTGTTGCTAAAGTTCTGGTGGTGAACACTAGGTGGCGCTGGTGCTTTGCTTTTACAGTGTTGCTAAAGTTCTGGTGGTGAACACTAGGTGGCGCTGGTGCTTTGCTTCTACAGTGTTGCTAAAGTTCTGGTGGTGAACACTAGGTGGCGCTGGTGCTTTGTTTCTACAGTGTTGCTAAAGTTCTGGTGGTGAACACTAGGTGGCGCTGGTGCTTTGCTTCTACAGTGTTGCTAAAGTTCTGGTGGTGAACACTAGGTGGCGCTGGTGCTTTGCTTCTACAGTGTTGCTAAAGTTCTGGTGGTGAACACTAGGTGGCACTGGTGCTTTGTTTCTACAGTGTTGCTAAGGTTCTGGTGGTGAACACTAGGTGGCGCTGGTGCTTTGCTTCTACAGTGTTGCTAAAGTTCTGGTGGTGAACACTAGGTGGCGCTGGTGCTTTGCTTCTACAGTGTTGCTAAAGTTCTGGTAGTGCACATTTCACCACCAGAACTTTAGCAACACTATAGAAACAATGTACCAGCGCCACCTAGTTTTCACCCCCAGAATTTTAGTTTTGTAAGTACTTTAGAAACATTTAGAAGCATGATTGCAAAGGCCTAGTACCTAGTATTGCCTGGGTTTGCATTTAGTAATGGTTTATTTATTAGTAAACCAATGGTTAATGTTTTGTTTGTAGGTGTGGTTCTGCCATCAAAAGTACTGCTTTTATATTTAACCCAGTTTGGATTCGGATGTCCGTCCCTCCCACGTCAGACCTGGAGCGAGAGCCATGTTTAACCCAGTTTAAACTCGAACTGCATAGACTCTGGCACAAGCCAGTCAAGAGGGTCCCAGTAGTGATCGGCCCACTAGATGCAGCACGTCAAGGCCTTAGCCTGCACTTATACACAATTGGTGCTGACAAAATCCCCACCGGTCAGCTGCAAAAGGCCACCCTACTGGGATCTGCACGCATTACTCGCCGATACATCACACAGTCCTAGACACTTGGGAAGAGTCCAACCTGTGATCCAATGCAACAACCAGCAGAGTGATCTTGTTTGCTGTGGACTCATCTTGTTGTGTTTCAAATAATAATAATAATTAATAATACTAAAGGGAAATTGAGGCCAGGGCTATGAAACATTTCACTGTGTTTTAGGGCAGTGTTTCCCAACCAGTGTGCCGTGAGCGATCCTCAGGTGTGCCGTGGGA
Organism: Anolis apletophallus; assembly: GCA_030556195.1. Taxonomy (NCBI): domain Eukaryota; kingdom Metazoa; phylum Chordata; class Lepidosauria; order Squamata; family Anolidae; genus Anolis; species Anolis apletophallus. The sequence continues at coordinate 2,602,863 of JARBWK010000011.1, read as the reverse complement.
AATGGGAACCTCCAATGCCCTTTCTTCCCCCTCCTGCCGAACACTTTTTCTTCTCCACTCGGGCTCCCTTCTTCCCAGCCTCGCTCTGCTCGCTTTGCCTCGCTTTGCTCAGGAGGGGAGGGGGAGGGAGGAAGGCGTAACCCGTGCAGGCGCTACTGCGCAGACTCGCCCCAGAGCAAAGCGAGGCAAAGCGAGCAGAGCGAGACTCCGCCTAGTTACATCTCGCTAGGGGTTCTGGTAGTTGTAGTATTGGGTGAGAGGGCTATTGCCCGCGGAAATCCAACTGGAAGGCTGGTAAGGGCTGTGTTGCGAGGAACACATTCCCCTCCGGAACAGGGCCCCCAAAGGGGCGTTCCGTGAGGGATGCCTGACGGCGAGAGCTCTATCCTAGGCCGGCTAAGGGCCGTTTCGTCGCTGACTTCCTCAGAGGCTGTGTAAATAATATCAAAATGACGTCCTCGCTCTCAGATGAGCAATCATATAGTTTCTTCCAAGTAACCTGGAGGACGGACCATTCCATCCAACTACCAGAACCCCTAGCGAGATGTAACTAGGCGGAGTCTGGTGCACATTGCAATATACGAGCACACACCCGCGCCAAAGCGGAACTTCCCAACTGTTTATTTTCCCGATCCGGGCTTCCTGTCGATTCCACTCCCAGTGACCTCTACCCATCACAGTACACGGAAAGTTTTCTTGATTTATACATTTGATTGACTTTTGATATATTACCGACTGTACTGCTAAGCCTATTTCCAACTCCCACTTCTCTCGTCTCTGGGAATTCCCATACGGACGCACACAGGCAAAAGCCTTGTGCATTTACTTATATGCTAGCGTGGAGGCTTGTTACTGAATTGATGGACTGGAATTGATTGTTACCACATGCTCTGCGTATGGTATATGTATTGTACTATGACAGTGTTTCCCAACCTTTTTTGAGCAGTGGCACACTTTTTACATTTGCAAAATCCTGGGGCACACCACCAACCAAAATGACACAAAATGACACTCTAACACAGTAATAGATATAGTTAATATGTTTTAAAATGTATTTATACACTCAGTGTGAAACCTGGGCCTGTTTCGATGAACACAACATAGATATCCTGGCAGGAATGGCAGAAAGACACAAACTTCCCACACAGAACTCCCATAACCAAGAGAAAATGCTATTAGAGTTTGGTGGGCATTGACCTTGAGTTTTGGAGTTGTAGTTCACCTATACCCAGAGAGCACTGTGAACTCAATGTTGGATCAGGACCAAACTTGGCATGAATACTCAATATGCCCAAATATGAACACAGCTGGAGTTCAGGGGAAATAGACCTTGACATTTGGGAGTTGTAGTTGCTGGGATTTATAGTTCCCCTACAATCAAAGAGCATTCTGAACCCCACCAATGATAGAACTGGGCCAAACGTCCCACACAGAACCCCCAGGAGGCAAGAGGAGGTCTCTACTTGGGGAAAGGGAGGTGGGGCTTCCCAATGCACGGAGAGGGAGAGACCAAGTAGACAACGGGTGGGGAGGGGGGTGTTTGTAATTTTGTGCCTTTATCGAGGTAGGTTTCTTAGGGTTTTTATACTTCAACACACTAGACTCCCCCTGGAGGTTCCAATTTCCCACGGCACACCTGATGATCGCTCACGGCACACTAGTGTGCCCCGGCACACTGGTTGAGAAACACTGTACTATGATATGAACTGGATGATATCTATTTGATATTACATGTCTATGCCAATGTTTGTATTCTACTACTTATGTGTCTATTGACCAATGTCCTATTTGCATAACTAAATGAATTATTTTTCTAAGTGTGCTTGATATTATTGCCACACTATTGTGCTTTTGAGCTCTAGTACAGACTCTATTGGTCGGCTAGATTACCTAGCGTGTAGCTCGCTGATCTCCTTGCCCCTCCGGAAGAGGCGGAGCTTAGCGGCGTGCGTTCCGACATCGGGCGGTGGATTAACCTGCACTTTTGGCCGAACTTTGAGCCTTTCCTTGGAACTGCTTGTTGAACTGTTTTTGGGCTATCGTTGGGATTTATTTTGGACCTTAAGGGGAACTTCCATGGAACATATGCCCTACAGCAGGACTTGGATTCACCTTTTGAATTACTGTGCACGGAATACTATTATTACGGCGTAAGTACGGACACTTCATGTTACCATGTGGTCATATTTAAATGTTTACCATGTATGATGCCATGTATTATTGTATTATGAAATACCATTTTTATAGATAGATAGTAGGCATGGTTTAGAATCCTAAAATGGTGAATCGTAAATCAAATGGGGGGATTTTTTTATTACCGTGTTTCCCAAAGTAAGACACCCCGATTGTAAGACGTATCGGGGTGTCTGAGGGGTCGGCTTATATAAGCCATACCCGTATATAAGCCGTACCTCGTCCGCCGCCGCCGCCGCAACCGGAGGTGTGCCGCGGCACACCTGCGGCACACCTCCGTGGCACACCTCTTCGCCAGGGCTCCAGGCAAGGGAGGGGGAAAGGAGCCAGGGGCGGGACGAAGCGATGACGCGTCACAGTGACGCGTCGTCCCTTCTCCCCGCCCCTGGCTCTCTTCCTCCTCCCTTCCAAGGGTGGGGGAAGAGAGCCAGGGGCGGGACAAGCGATGACGCGTCACAGTGACGCGTCGTCCCTTCTCCCGCCCCTGGCTCTCTTCCTCCTCCCTTCCAAGGGTGGGAGAAGAGAGCCAGGGGCGGACGAAGCGATGACGCGTCACAGTGACGCGTCGTCCTTCTCCCGCCCTGGCTCTCTTCCTCCTCCCTTCCAAGGGTGGGGAAGAGAGCCAGGGGCGGGAGAAGGGACGACGCGTCACTGTGACGCTGCGATCCTCACCACGCCCCTGGCTCCTTTCCCTCTCCCTTCTTTCCTCAAGCAAGGGAGGGGAAAGGAGCCAGGGCGTGGTGAGGATCGCAGCGTCACAGTGACGCGTCGCTGCTTCCTCCCGCCCCTGGCTCCTTTCCCCTCCCTTGCCTGGAGCCCTGGCGAAGAGGTGTGCCGCGGAGGTGTGTGCCGCAGGTGTGCCGCGGCACACCTCCGGTGGCGGCGGCGGCGGCGGCGTGGCGACGGGGTACGTCTTGGGTTATATAAGACGTACCCCGAAAGTAAGACGTAGGGGGACTTTTGGGGTGGAAAAGAAAGTAAGACGCTGTCTTACTTTCGGGGAAACACGGTAGTAAAAGAAAGACTTACAAAAAATTCCCAAAAATTTCGGAAATGTAACTTAAGTATTAACGAAATCCGTTAGTAATTCGTATGCCAGAGCATGTGCATTCCAGATGGTTTTGGCCTACAACTCCCAGAAATCTTAACAGCTGGTAAATTGGCTGGGATTTCTGGGAGTTGTAGGCCAAAACTTGAATAAATCACACTGAATTCTAGATGGGACTCTCCAAATAGGAAGGAGGGAGGGAAGGAGGGAGGGAGGGAGCGGGTATTCTATTCTTGGAAGCAGCAAAAGAAAAGGAGGAGGAGCCCCCCCCCCCTGGCTCCTCGCTGCCTCTCTCTCACCCCGATCCCGAGGGAGCGAGGGCCCAAGTTTGCCCAGGCTGGTCATATACCTCGATTCCATGCACATGCAATAATACAGCAGTAATAACAATGGGTATAAGAATAGGGAAAAATTCAAACCGAAGTGTTCTGAGTGGTCCCTGCCTCATGCGGGTGCAAACAGGCTCTTCTTTGTGAGCCCGGAAATTAGCCCGGGAAAAGACAGCGTTTTCTGCTTGGGTGCACACACATACATATTCTTTGGGGGGTTGCTGCAGAATCTTCTCTATGAGGCCGGGATTCTGCAACAAATCCCCTCCCAAGAATATGTATGTGTGTGCTCCCAAGCTGGCTTTTCCCGGGCTAATTTCCGTTGCACCGCATGAGCCCGTTTGCATGAGGCAGGGACCACTCAGAATACTTTGGTTTGAATTTTACCTTTTCTTATACCCATTGTTATTACTGCTGTATTATTGCATGTGCATGGAATTAGGTATGACCAGTTGGATTACTTATAATATTAGGCAGTGGCACTTACAGTAGCATTCATTCTATTATACATTAGGTTGGTTTCTCACCCCAATACTCTTTGATGCTTTAGATCCTGGCAGGCAGGAGAGGCCGGGAAGCCGGGAAACAATGAAAACAGAGAGTTTTACTCAGAAGTAAATCCCCAACGGAGGGCCCTTCATCCAAAGTGCCCTCCTTTGCAGATTTACTTCTGAGTAATCCGCTCTGATTACATTTTTACCGGGCTTCCTTCCACCGAGGGAGGGAGCGAGTTTAGGGCCGAGGGAAGGAGCGAGTTCAGGGCTTGCCTTGCCATAATATTGGCAAGGGAGGCGGGAGGGTGGTGAGAGAGAAGGAGGGTGCCCCCTGCCCCTTATGCCCCCTCACTACGACCTAATAACAACACTTAAGAAAATCCTGGCCCCGAGGTTCTAAAAAGAAAGTCCACTTCCTGGTTGGCGTTCCAGGTGCGATGTATTTTGAAACGCCGAAAGTAGCATTTCTTACGAATTTCTTACGAAACGATTCATTTCATAACTTTTTTCTCATGCCTAATAGATAGATAGATAGATAGATAGATAGATAGATAGATAGATAGATAGATGCTATTAGCCCCTTGGCCTCTTATGACTGAGATGATAGGTCTTTTGATATGTGCTTTTGATATATTGTGTGTGATGATACTGCATTTGTGATTCTTTTAATGCTCATAGTTGGGCTCACAATATTCTGAATAAGATTATTTATTATTGACTTGTTTATTGTGTTTATTGCATGAATTATTGATGAGATTGTAATAGAATCCTTCCCAGCTTCATCGAAACAGGCCCAGGTTTCACAATGGGTGTATAAATACATTTAAAAACATATTAACTATATGTATCACTGTGTTAGAGTGTCATTTTGTGTCATTTTGGTTGGTGGTGTGCCTCAGGATTTTGTAAATGTAAAAAATGTGCCACGGCTCCAAAAAGGTTGCAAATCACTGTTTTAGGGCAATTGTTTGCTTTTACCTCTTGAGCTCCTCCCCCAAATAGATCATGGATCCATTGGAAATAAAGAACAAAACATTAAATCAATATTACCCTTCCTCATTTTTCGTTGCCTGGTACAATATCAGGGCCAAGACTAAGACACACCCGATCATGCACCCGACGATGATACCTGCCATGGTGCCCACGGTGACGAGCCTCTCCTGTGGTATGGCTGCTGGACGGGAAGTGATTGCTGGGAATACAGGGAAACACCATTAGGACTGCCATAGGATGATGAGACATGCTATCGATCCTTGAATTTTCTATACAATGATGCAACATAACAGAGGATCTTTTCCCCAACTGTCAAAAATATTCATAAATTTACTGATTTTAGGGAATTGCTTTAAGTTTTGAGGGAGATATATGTATGTGTGCGTGTATGTGCGTGTGTGTGTGTGTGTGTGTGTGTGTGTGTGTATACTAGCTGTGCCCTATTTAGGAGATGCGAGAAAGTCTGAGTATGTAAGGGTTGGAATTGATGTTAGTTATGGTCTTGGTGGGGTCATGGCTGTGTCGTTGTGGGTTGTTCTGGTGGGTGGGATGTTGAAGTCCTGTGTTGTCGGTGTGTGGTGTTGAAGGAAGGAATGGCATACAAATGGGTTGAGCAGTAGACGCAAGGTTGTGTTATGTGCGTATTGTGTTGTGTGTAGGTATTACTTTTTTGATGAGTTAGTGGGTGTGTGGTGGCATTGTGGGTGGTAGTATGTTGTGGAATGCTTGTGTGGGTGGGATGTTTTGGGTGTTTGTGTGTGTTTGTAGATTTTCAGTGCAGTGTTGTGTTGTGTTTTGGTTGGAGTATAGGTGGAGTTGGGTTTTGTTTGTGGTGGTGGTAGGTGTTGTGTGTGCTGGGTCCCGTAAGGTTGGGGGGATGGGTTGTGATAGGATGTTGTGTTGTGTTGTGCGGGTAGGAATTGCTGGAGTATTGTGCCTGGGACGTGTGTGCATTTGGAGGTGTGTGTGGTGGTGAGTAGTGAGTGCAGTCCTGGGTTTTGTGTTGGGGAAGTTGTCAGGTATTTGTGGGGTGTATTTTGTGTGTGTTGTGGTGACATAGTTGTCTCAGTCTGGCTTTGTGCTGGTTGTGATGTTGAGGGGGTGTTGCTTTTGCCAGTGGTGTTTGTGGTGAATTTTGGTTGGGGTGGGTTTTTGTGTTGCAGTATTGTTTTCTTGGGGTTTTTTTGCAAGTTTGTGTTATTCCGGCGGTATGTGTTTGTCAGTGGTGCCTGTGTCCCTGGTGCCCTATTTGTGTTAGTGTTATGTCCTCCTGGTAGTTGTTATGTCCTCCTGTGTTAATTGGTTGTACTGTGTAGGTTTCTGTTTAGCAGTGGTATGTATGCGTTGTGTGTGTTGTGTGTCTGTTGTGTTGTGGGTCTGTAGAGGTAGGCATCGCGAGTTGTGTGGCTGTCATGTGTGGTATTTTGTGCTGGCTTGGTCTTTTGGATTGTGTTTCTCGAGTGTGGGAACCTGCTCCCTCCTAGAGCTTGACCTTGACAGTTTAACCCACAAACACCAACTGACTAAACTCAAATCACTCAGCATTGGCTGGCTCCGCCCACCGTTACTATGGGAACTCAACCTCCCTGCATTTTGTGTGCGCCGAGGTTGGCCAATGGGATTCGCTGGCAGCCGCAGAGGACGCTGGGAAATGTAGTTTTTATTGTTGTTTTGTGGGCCTTCTAGGTTTCCGGGGGGGGGAGTTTCTTTGCTAAAACCCTTCCTTGCCTGAGGCCTATTTTTGTTGCCAAGTTTGGTGTCTCTGCCTTAGAAGGTTTCTCTGCCTTTGGCAGTCGTTCGATGATGGGTCTTCCTCTATATATATATATATATATATATATATAGAGAGAGAGAGAGAGAGAGAGAGAGAGAGAGAGAGAGGAAGACCCATCATCGAACCCATATATATGAGAGGGCGGGTCAATAAGTCCGTGACTTTTTGAATTTCCCGCCTCTGAACTGAAAGGGTGGCACTGCTCCTGACAACAGGCACCTGTCAGTTGACTCCTGTCAAAATTTGAACCACCTACGTCATTTAGTTTGTGTTTGACAGCCATTGATAGCAGACGACCACGTGATTTCAGGAGAAAATGGAAAAAAGTGAATTTTGTGTGCTCATTAAGCTTTTTTTTTTGCGGAAAAAAAACATCACTCAAACCAAAGCTAAGTTTGATAAATATGATGGGGATTCTGTGCTATCCATTTCAAGGGTAAAAAAGTGGTTTACTGAATTTCGTTGTGGCCGTACAAGCACGGAAGGTGCCGGACGTTCTGGGCGCCCAGTTGAGGTCTCAAAACAATTGGAAAAATTTACGATATGGTGTTGGCTGATTGAAAGTGCGAGAGATTGTGGAAGCCATAGGTATCTCACATGGCTCAGTGGTTTCAATTTTAAATGATCACTTGGGTATGCTGGTCATTGACCGTAATAAATCTTGTTGTTGTTGGGTATGAGAAGGCTTTCCGCAAGATGGGTTCCGTGTTGGCTCACAATCGACTACAAACGCAATCGTGTGGCAATTTCGCAGGAGTGTTTGGCGTTGTTCAACCGCAATACGGACGGGTTTTTTGTGCCGTTTCGTAACCGTGGACGAAACGTGGATCCACCACAACACACCAAAGACCAAACAGCAGTCAAAACAGTGGGTTTCTCGGGGTGAATCGGCACCAAAGAAGGCCAAGGTGGGTTTGTCAGCCAATAGAGTCATGGCGACCGTTTTCTAGGATGCACGCGGTATAATCCACATTGACTCCCTTCAAAAGGATAAAACAATCAATGGCGAATATTATGCCAACTTATTGGGTCGATTTAATGAGGATTTGTGGGGGAAACCCGACTGCATTTGGCCAAGAAAAAAGTTATTTTGCAACAGGACAATGCAAGGGTGCACACATGTGCAGTTGCCATGGCAACAATCCATGAACTGGGATACGAATTGCTCCCTCATCCGCCCTATTCTCCGGATTTAGCCCTGAGTGACTATTTCTTGTTTCCAAACCTGAAGAAATGGCTCGGCGGAAAGAGATTTGACTCCAACGATGAAATCATGTTTTGATAACCTCGACAAATCTTAGTTTTTGGAAGGGATAAAAAAAAATGGAGAAACGTTGGACAAAGTGTATAGAGATCAAAGGAGACGACGTTGGAAAATAAAATGATTTTTTAAAATCCAAAAACCTGTGTGTCATTCAAAAAGTCACGGACTTATTGACCCGCCCTCGTATACACACTACAACAGCTATGTCATTGAATGTCTCTAATCTATAGAACAGGGCTGCCCAAGAAGTCGATTGCGATCGACTCGTTGATCGCGAGTCCAAAGGAGGTCGATCGCAGCCAGATGGAGCGCTTCTGCCCTGTGCGCGTGCTCCTGCCGCCACGTGGCACTCCTTCCGCCCGCGCTCCCGGTGCTCCTGGTGCCACACGGCGCTCTTTCCGCCCGCTCTCCTGGCGCTCCTTCCGCCCGTGCGGCATTGCGGGAACGAGGGAGCGCCTTCCGCGGGGCATTGCGGGAACGAGGGAGCGCACAGCGGGGCCTCCGGAGGCCCCACCCCATGCTCTGCCCTGCCTCTCTCTCGCTTGCCTCTCTCTGCCAGGAGCGTGGGCGGAAGAAGCGCCAGGCGTGCGGGTGGAAGGAGCACCAGGGGCGTGTGCGTGGCGGCAGAAGCACGCGGGCAGAAGGTAGATCTTTTTGGCTTGGTTGTTTTAAAAGTAGCTTACATGCTGAAAAAGTGTGGGCACGCATGCTATAGAACTTTCTTCCCAGCCCAGCCCAGCGATTGACTCACTAGATGCCTCCGCCCGTCCTCCTCTTTGCAGATTCAAACATTCATTGGAACTCTGTTTGGCTGCTGCGATGGAGGGAAACATTTCTCCCTCTCTTGGTTGGAGCTTCCCAGAATTCTGGGAAATGTAGTTTAGGGCAGGGCCTTTTGCATTCTCTGATATAGAAGTCCTCGCCTTCCCAAACTACATTTCCCAGAATTCTGGGCTTTCTTAGTTTGTTTCCCAGCAAACTCTGCTTTCTCCCTGCTGGTCCCCTCTCCTCATGGCGCAAGGCCATTCATTCAAAGAGGGAGTAGTTCAGGGCAGGGCCTTTTGCATTCTCCGATATAGAAGTCCTCGCCTTCCCAAACTACATCTCCCAGAATTCTGGGCTTTCTTAGTTTGTTTCCCAGAAAACTCTGCTTTCTCCCTGCTGGTCCCCTCTCCTCATGGCACGAGGCCGTTCATTCAAAGAGGGAGTAGTTCAGGGCAGGGCCTTTTGCATTCTCTGATATAGAAGTCCTTGCCTTCCCAAACTACATTTCCCAGAATTCTGGGCTTTCTTAGTTTGTTTCCCAGCAAACTCTGCTTTATCCCTGCTGGTTCCCTCTCCTCATGGCGCGTGGCCATTCATTCAAAGAGGGAGTAGTTTAGGGCAGGGCCTTTTGCATTTTTTTGATATAGAAGTCCTCGCCTTCCCAAACTACATTTCCCAGAATTCTGGGCTTTCTTAGTTTGTTTCCCAGCAAACTCTGCTTTCTCCCCTGCTGGTCCCTCTCCTCATGGCGCAAGGCCATTCATTCAAAGAGGGAGTAGTTCAGGGCAGGGCCTTTTGCATTCTCCGATATAGAAGTCCTTGCCTTCCCAATCTACATTTCCCAGAATTCTGGGCTTTCTTAGTTTGTTTCCCAGCAAACTCTGCTTTATCCCTGCTGGTTCCCTCTCCTCATGGCGTGGCCATTCATTCAAAGAGAGGGAGTAGTTTAGGGCAGGGCCTTTTGCATTTTTTTGATATAGAAGTCCTCGCCTTCCCAAACTACATTTCCCAGAATTCTGGGCTTTCTTAGTTTGTTTCCCAGCAAACTCTGCTTTCTCCCTGCTGGTCCCCTCTCCTTATGGCGCAAGGCCGTTCATTCAAAGAGGGAGTAGTTCAGGGCAGGGCCTTTTGCATTCTCTGATATAGAAGTCCTCGCCTTCCCAAACTACATTTCCCAGAATTCTGGACTTTCTTAGTTTGTTTCCCAGCAAACTCTGCTTTATCCCTGCTGGTTCCCTCTCCTCATGGCGCGTGGCCATTCATTCAAAGAGGGAGTAGTTCAGGGCAGGGCCTTTTGCATTCTCTGATATAGAAGTCCTCGCCTTCTTAAACTACATTTCCCAGAATTCTGGGCTTTCTTCGTTTGTTTCCCAGCAAACTCTGCTTTCTCCCTGCTGGTCCCCTCTCCTCATGGCGCGAGGCCATTCATTCAAAGAGGGAGTAGTTTAGGGCAGGGCCTTTTGCATTCTCTGATATAGAAATCTTTGCCTTCCCAAACTACATTTCCCAGAATTCTGGGCTTTCTTAGTTTGTTTCCCAGCAAACTCTTCTTTCTCCTTGCTGGTTCCCTCTCCTCATGGCGCGAGGCCATTCATTCAAAGAGGGAGTAGTTCAGGGCAGGGCCTTTTGCATTCTCTGCAATAGAAGTCCTCGCCTTCCCAAACTACATTTCCCAGAATTCTGGGCTTTCTTAGTTTGTTTCCCAGCAAACTCTGCTTTCTCCCTGCTGGTCCCCTCTCCTCATGGCACGAGGCCGTTCATTCAAAGAGGGAAGGCAGCTTTTTTGGCTTTGCATTGCTTCCTTGCACTGAAAATGAAACTGACTCTGGGAGGCTTCCGAGGTTTGCAAAAATTCAAAAAATTCAAAATTCAAAAAATATGTCAATAAGAATAAAAGTACGTTTTGATTCCTAAATTTTTGGCGCAGGTCATGCCCATCAGGCCCGGATTATCCATAGGGTCAACTTAGGCCATGGCCTAAGGGGCGCAAGCCGAGGGGGGCGGAGATCACAGACCAAAAATAAATAAATAAAAATGTTATAAAATAATTTAAAAATCGCGCCACGATTGGCTCCTGCCGCCTGGTACACAAGAGGAGACGGAGCCAAGGCCGGGTTCCGTGGAGGCAACGCTCGTGCTCGCCGCGTCAGCCTCAGCCCATCCATCTACGCCACTGCTTCTCAGCCACTGCTTCTACGCCTGAGGGGAGGGGGCGCCTGGCCTGGCCTGGCTTGGAGCGGCTTCCTTCACAGCCTGCTGAGGGAAGAGGAGGCCGCGGGAAAGAAGGGCGGCGTGTGGCGTGCGGCGTGGAGGCCCGGAAGGGAGCCTGAGGCGGAGGAAGGCCCCGACTCTCTTCAGCCGCTGGGCCATGAGCCGCACGGGGGCCGCCTCTGAAGCCACTGCCCCAGACAAAGAGCATGCTCTGGACCCAGCCTGGCTTTCCCCGTCCCTTTGGGCCTTGGCTCTGCGGCACTCACTCACCCTCCTCTGCCTCCTTCCCGATGGGTAACGAACTCGCTCCCCGCCACACAAAGGGGCCCGTTCCCTTCTCTTCAGTGACAGTGCATGCGCACCTTTCTCCTCAGCCCCATTGGCATAGGATGGGAAGGATTCGGTGGCGCATGGAGGGGGGAGGAGAGAGGTGGGGGTGCGGTAGAGGTTGGCTTAAAGGGGGCGTAATTCCAAAGTGTGTCCTAGGGCGCAAAAAGCTGTGCCCATGTGTCAAATAGCGCCTTGTAAGCACAAATTTCACTAATTTGATAAGACTTACGAGGGCTAAGAATAATTTTGCACAGTCCTATTACTGTACGTGTGAAAAAAGAAAAAAGTGCCTCTATTTGGCCATGTAGTTGCCCCCCAAAACCCCAAATCTTTACGTTGATTCAGGACGTGCAGGAAGACTTTTCCAACCTCAGTCGTGGTGGCGGTGTACTGGATGAGTTGGTAGAACCCCATGTCTTCAAGGACCAGCGCAATGATGTACAGGGAGCAGTTGTCCCTGACGGACTGCCTCCCGTTATAGCCCCTTCCCATCACGATCTTATCAACAGGCTTGAGCTCGTAGAAGAAGATTGGAAGCTGTTCACCACGGAAGTCCTTGATCCACAGGCAGGAGATGACGGCCCGGCCCCTCTCCTCCGGGATCATTGTAACAGAGCTTCTGACTATTGGGTACTCCGGGAGTAATGCAATGATGATGGTTTCGTTCATGGTGGCTTGCGAGTGAGTCGTGAAGAAGCACGAACTGAAGACCTGGGCTGGTTGGAGAAGCCAACATTCAGTATTATTTTTCTAGCACAGTCATATCCCATCGTCCACACACACTCGTGCACGCACGCACAGGGGCGGTCTAAGGTAATTTTAAATGGTAAGCGAACATTATTTTGCCCCCCCCCAAACCATTATTTCCGCATGCCCCCACCCCCAAAACTAACTCAGGCACTTGGGTCCAAAGTTTGCCCATGCCTGACATATAGGGAGGGACACTCTGCATCACTGCTTCTTAAACGGTGGGGCCCTCTTTGCTCAACGTTGGGGTCAGGAATGAAATGCCCATTAATTAAGGTGACTGAATACCAACCAATGGCACGAATCTGCTCGGGACAACGTGCAGTGTTGACAGCGGACTCTGCAGAAAATCATGTTTCCAGGGGAAGGAAAAACAGCCTGTTTCACAAGCTTTGCAGGTGCCGAATTTTTCTCGGTCAACGTTTGGTGATTTGCCTATATACCTGGGATCCTGCGCAGGTCTCCCAGGAGGGAAAGGGTGGCGAGCGAGGGGGAGAAAAGTTGAAGCAGCCCTGTTTGTAGATCATGGAAAGGAGGCTTGTGGTGTGTTGTGTCGGGGGCTGGTGCGTCCGTTGTGAGACCCCCTTTGGGGCCCCTTGGCGGGCCTCCTCTTTGCCGCCCTCTCCTGCCTTCCTTCCTCGCGCAGCGCTTGTCGCCCTCCCCCTTGGCGGCAGGCCTGGATTATGCGGTTGTGGCACCCTAGGCCACACTCTTGAAGCGGCGCCCCCGCTCCGGGGGGCGGGGCCACTTACAGGGGGCGGGGCTGCTTGCGGGGGCGTCCCCGCTGCTCGCGCCGGCCATGCCCCTCTTCCTTCACTGACTGAAGGAAGAGGGGCAGTGCCGGCGCGAGCAGCAGGGAGGGGGCGGCGCCGGGACTTCCCTCCGCCCTCTCCTGCCTCTCACGTCAGGAGGGGGCGGAGGGAAGTCCTAGGCCCCCTCCCGCTGCTCGCGCTGGTACCGCCTCTCTTTTTTCGATGACTGAAGGACGAGGGGCGGTGCTGGCGCGAGCAGCAGGGAGGGGGCGGCACCGGGACTTCCCTCTGACCTCTCCTGCCTCTTGCGTCAGGACGGGGCGGAGGGAAGTCCTAGGTGGGGCCTTCCTCGCTGCTCGCGCCCGGCCGGCCTCTCTTCCTTCGACAACTGAAGGAAGAGGGGCGGTGCTGGCGTGAGCAACAGGGAGGGGCGGCGCCGGGACTTCCCTCTGCCCTCTCCTGCCCCTTGCGACGGGAGGGGGCGAAGTCCTAGGCGCCCTCCTCACTGCTTGCGCCGGCACCGCCTCTCTTCCTTCGACGACTGAAGGAAGAGGGGCGGTGCTGGCGCGAGCAGCAGGGAGGGGGCGGTGCCAGGACTTCCCTCCGCCCTCTCCTGCCTCTCGTGTCAGGAGGAGGCAGAGGGAAGTCCTAGGCCCCCTCCCCGCTGCTCGCGCTGGCACCGCCTCTCTTCCTTCGACGACTGAAGGAAGAGGGGCGGTGCTGGCGCGAGCAGCAAGGAGGGGGTGGCGCCGGGACTTCCCTCCGCCCTCTCCTGCCTCTCGCGCCACTGACTGAAGGAAGAGGGGCGGGGGCGGCGCGAGCAGCAGGGAGGGGGCGCTTCTGCCGCCGCGTGCATGCGCACTTTTTCCCGATTTTTATTTGAATTTTTTTCCCGATTTTTTTATTTAAAAAAAACTTTTTTGGGGGGTCCGGATCTGTTGCCCCCCCAAACGTGCCACCTAGGGTGGACTTATGAGTAATCCGGGTCTGTTTGGCGGGCCCCCGGTGCTCTCGGTCTGCTTGGGACAAGAAGAGCCGCCTGGCACTGGCGAGCAGGGTTGGCGAGGGCTAGGAAGAGCGCCCCAAGGAGGAGGAGGGCTGGCTGAGCCGCAGTGAGACTCTCTCCTCCTTGGCAGCCTGGCCCTGGGCCGGGGCGGGGAGAGAGAGCGCGAGCCATGTCCCTCGAAGCCTGGCTGCCCCAGGACTTGGAGGAGAAGGAGAAAGAAGGAGGAGAGCTTGTTGTCAGGCCGGACACTGTCTGGCGGGGAACGCGGCCTTTACCAGATGGCGCCCCACACGGCGGCGTCCTTGGCCTACCAGTAGGACCGCCCCTGCGCACGCACGCACACACACACAGACACGCACCAATTGTATTCCAAATTGTAAACAGGGTAGAACATTTATTCATATTTCATTGCATAAAAGTTTCCCTTTTTTCATTAAAGTAAAAAAGTGTGCGACTATTACACGAGGAAAAACACCTGCCTTTGATTCTCTGTTTCCTGTTGTTGTTTGTTTGTAAATAATGATCAAGCCTCAAACAAGGAGCTCAATTCCTGTTTGTTCTTAAATTGCAGAGATATTTGTGGCTCAACCTCCCTCCCTCCCTTCTTTCTATCTATCGCAATCATATCCCATTATCTACACCAGTGTTTCCCAAGCAGTGTGCCGTGGCACACTAGTGTGGCGTGAGCGATCACCAGGTGTGCTGTGCGAAATTGGAACCTCCAAAACCCTTTCTTCCCCCTCCTGCCGAACTCGTTTGCTTCTCCACTCGGGCTCCCTTCTTCCCAGCTTCGCTCTGCTCGCTTTGCCTCGCTTTGCTCACGCTGCCGCTTCTGCCGCCATTTTGATCCGAGGGGGCAGCGTGAGCGTTTTCAGGAGGGGAGTGGGGAGGAAGATGTGGGGCAAGTCTGCGCAGTAGTGCCCGCACGGGTCAGGTCTTCCTCCCCCGAGTGGAGAAGAAAAAGTAAGTGTTGGGCAGGAGGGGGAAGAAAGGGCGAAGGGAGCCCGAGGGGAGGCGTTGAGGAAGAGATCACTGGGGGAGGCGGAGGAAGAGCTGGCACGGGCAAACTTGGACCTTCCAGGTGCTTTGGACTCCAACTCCCACCATTCCTAGCAGCATCAGGCCCTTTTCCTCCCCCCCCCCCTCCGCCACTTAAGCAGGAAAGGGCCTCAGGCTGTTAGGAATGGTGGGAGTTGGAGTCCAAAGCACCCAGAGGGCCGAAGTTTCCCCATGCCTGTTTGAGGGACCTTAAAGTGGTGAGCCTCCTTCCAACATTGTGATTCTGGATAGAAAACAAACAACAACATAACATAACATTGTTTGAGTCCACAGTGCTCTCTGGATGTAGGTGAACTACAACTTCCAAACTCAAGGTAAATTCCCAAGCAAACCCTTTCAGTACTTTCTGTTGGTAATGAGAGTTCAATACGCCAAGTTTGGTTCAATTCCATTGTTGCAAGAGTTCAGGATGCTCTTGGATTGTGTTTTAACTATAAATCCCAGAAACTGTAACTCCCAAATGACAAGGTCTATTTTCCCCAAACTCCACCTGTGTTCACAGTTGGGCATATTGAGTATTCATGCCAAGTTTGGTCCTGATCCAATATTGTTTGAGTCCACAGTGCTCTCTGGATATAGGTGAACTACAACTCCAAAACCCAAGGTCAATGCCCACCAAACTCTTATAGCATTTTCTCTTGGTTATGGGAGTTCTGTGTGGGAAGTTTGTGTCTTTCTGCCATTCCTGCCAGGATATCTATGTTGTGTTTATCGAAACAGGCCCAGGTTTCACACTGAGTGTATAAATACATTTAGAAACATATTAACTATCTGTATGACTGTGTTAGCGTGTCATTTTGTGTCATTTTGGTTGGTGGTGTGCCCCAGGATTTTGCAAATGTAAAAAGTGTGCCACGGCTCAAAAAAGGTTGAAAAAGACTGCTATAGGATTCTAGGAACTGTCTCTGTGCAAGGTCTTCAGCCTTCTCTGCCAAAGTGTGCAAACTACAACTCCCAAGATCTCACTGCATTGAGCAATGGCACTTCAAGGAGGGTCCAAATGCATCTG
Source organism: Anolis apletophallus (assembly GCA_030556195.1). Lineage (NCBI taxonomy): Eukaryota > Metazoa > Chordata > Lepidosauria > Squamata > Anolidae > Anolis > Anolis apletophallus. The sequence goes on along the minus strand of JARBWK010000011.1, from coordinate 2,586,889 downwards.
TTCTATTTTTGACTTTTTGAGATTTTTACGGATGACTAGCAACAATTCTACGACACTGTTCCATTAATGCATTGTGTTACCTATGTATTTAATGCTTTAATTGAGCAAAACCAGTTGTCCTGCGGGGCTGAAAGGGCCATCGATTGGTGCCTCGAACCCAAACATGAAAGTAGCAGACACAGCAACACGAACAATGCATACATGGAAGTTACAATTTAGGACAAATTGAAAGGATGGGAACCAACCCACTGGGTGCATTTGTGGCCAAAGCCGTGGCGTATAACAGGCCACCCATGGCCAAAGTCATGCTCTTTCCCGTCCCCAAAATATAACCCTCTGGGGTTTCCCCATATAGATAGATACAGATTATATATTATATAGATTATATATTCCCACCCCATTGAACCCTAACCTGTCACCTGCTAGAAAGAGGCTCAGCCAAGATGTTGCGCAGCCACTGCCCAGTGCCCACATGATGCCCCTAACAGTGAGTGATGGGTCAAGCCTTGGGCATGCTGGGAGGGGTCTTCTGTACCCAACTTGATGCCCGTGGGGACCCCTTGTTGGGTCAAGCAGGGCTGCCTTGCCCTCGCCGGCCTAGGATCCCACACTGACGGCCCCCCACCCTTCGCAAGCCTTTATAGGAAGACATTACAAAGACAAGGGCTCAGCCATTGTGAGGCGGGAAGATTCCTCGGAGGCGGGCATTCCATCGCCTTGGGTTCAGGCTCCCAGCACGCATCCGAAGAAATGGAAACTTCAGAAATGAACGAAGGGAAAAGTTCGACTTCAAATTCAAACGTTTATGTCTGGATTGCACGTGGGCGTGGAAATACGCGTTGCACATCAGAAACATCGACTTGTGACAACTTCTGGGGGAAAACCTCACATGCCTAAAATGTAATCTAAGGGCATGGAAACAAAGATATTATTATTATTATTACACTTTCTTTATATCCCTCTCTTCTCACCCCGAAAGGGACTCAGAGCGGATTACAGGTACACATACTTAGCAGAGAATTCCTGCCGTTTTCCACATACACACATATAGACGAACAGAGGCAAACTCTGGCCACCAGGGGGAGCAGGCGCACTTCTCATCTCTCTGCGTTCCTTGTTGTTCCTTCCGCATTTCTCAGTGTGCCTAGAGTTCTTTAATAGCCTTCTTTAATAGCCAGTGTCCAATTTACCATACCTGGGCAAGGTAATTGAGAGGGCAGCAATGGACCAGCTGCAGACATTCCTGAATGATGCAACCTGGCTTGACCCCTTCAGTCCGGCTTCCGTTCAGGCCATGGGACAGAGACCGTCCTGGTCTCCATCACAGACCTACTCCGTTGCCACTTGGATCGAGGCGGATCGGCGCTGCTCGTGTTATTGGACCTCACGGCAGCGTTTGATACTGTCGATTACCAACTTTTGACACACCGCCTGGCGGTGGCGAAGTGAGGGGACAGCCCTCAACTGGCTGTCCTCCTTCCTCCAAAACCGCCTGCAGCGAGTGAAGTGGGGAGGGGTGGCCTCCGAGGCTCCCCCTTACATTGTGGGGTCCCTCAGGGGCCATTCTCTCCCGCTGTTATTTAACATCTACATGCGACCACTCGCCCAATTGGTACGGAGTTTTGGGCTGGAATGTCACCAGTATGCTGATGACACCCAGCTCATTCTGAGGATGGACCCCGGGGTGGAATCTGTACCCGATAATTTCCATCTCTGCCTAGAAGCCGTAACTGGATGGCTGTGAGCCAGTAAGTTGAAGGTGAACCCGGCGAAGACGGAGATCTTGTGGCTGGGCCGCCCGGGGGGAGTAGAGACCCAGCTGCCGACGTTTGATGGTGTGGCACTTTGCCCACAGCCCCTAGTTAAGAGCCTTGGGGTCCAGCTAGACACCCAACTGTCGATGGAAGCGCAGATGCCTGCGCTTGCAAGACAGCGTTCTACCATCTGCGGCAGGCGAAACGTCTGGCTCCTTACCTCTCCCGCTGCGACCTGGCCACGGTGATCCAAGCCACGGCCATCTCGAGGCTTGATTACTGTAATGCGCTGTACATTGGCCTACCCTTGTCGGCGATCCGGAAACTTAAGCTGGTGCAGAACGCAGCAGCGCCGCCTGCTGTCGGGAGCCCCAAGATCTGCGCATGTGACCCCACTCCTGCGTGCACTGCACTGGCTTCCCATCGAATTCGGGTCTCCTTCAAGGTGTTAGTTCTAACTTTCAAGGCCTTATATGGTTTTTGGGGCCAGTGTACTTGAGGGAGCGTCTTACCCCATACAAACCCAGAAGATCACTGCGCTCAGAGGGGCTTAATCTACTAGAGGTCCCTAGTATTAAGATCTGTAGGCTGTTGAGCACCCGGCAGAGAGCATTTACAGTGGCCGCTCCGACCCTCTGGAATTCTCTGCCGGAGGAGATCACGAGCACTGCGGGGTTTGTTGACCTTCCGCAAGTCTGTGAAGACTTGGCTATATAGGCAGGCATTTGGTCCCAACTGATGCCTCCTTAGTGGCCAGCTGCCAACATACCGTCCTGCCATGTATTGCCTCTGCGTATTATTGCTTGCCGGGATCATTTGTGGGGAGGGGGGCTTTTGGGTATACGTCTTTTATCTGTTTATTGATGTTTTATTGATTTTATGCTGTAAACCGCTCTGGGCTCCAGAGAGAGCAGTCTACCAAATCGAATTTATAAATAAATAAATAATTCAGTCAAATTTTGCCTCCCCACTTAATGTGGTCTCTTTATCTCCTACTTGACAGATTTATTTATTTATTTATTTCCACCATTTCTACCCCGTTTCTGAGGACTCAGAGCGGCCTCACAACGGCAACAATTCGATGCCAAAAACACAGTATACATATAATAGGAAACCAAAAACAGTCAGAATTAAAATACATTAAAATACAGTTAGCATTAAAATAAATTAAAATACAATTAGCATTAAAATACGTCATATACCTTCTCATAAGTTAAAAACAGTATTCCGTCCACAATAGAAGCATTGGGCCGTGTCCACCAGTTTGCCATTTCAATCCAATCTAAAGTGCCGTATCGTGCTAATGTGCAAACGCCTGGTCCCATAACCAGGACTTCACTTTTTTCCTGAATGCCAGGAGGGATGGGGTTGATCGTATATCAATAGGGAATCATTTTATTAGATCTGCTTTGCTGAAAATCTGGTCAAAATATAAAGACTTTATGTATACGAAGACACCACTATGGCTTTCACCTCTAGAAGCGAATCAAAGAAGGTTATTGGGTTGGACAGAATGGCCAAAATACCAGGATATTGTGACACAAAAGGAAGGTAAATTAGTGATGAAGACACAGGAAGAAATTGCTGGATTATATCGCAATGTATTATGGTTGCATTACTTCCAAATGAGAGAAAGTTTTAACAAAGATAAGGTTAAAGGATTTAGTACGATGGAAGGCCCATGGGATAAAATCTTAAAAAGTGAAAGAAAAACTATATCTAAAACATACTCCATGCTCCTGGACTGGGTCTCAGAGGAGAAGGTAATTAAGCAAACTATGTTAAAATGGGCGAGAAATATTGGAAGACCCATTCAATTAAGGGAATGGGAAAGGTTATGGACGAAACAACTCAAAATTACCTATTTATTTTATTTATTTATTATTCGGGCTTCTATGCCGCCGACTCCCTGAGGCTCGCGGCGGCTTACAGGAGCCGAAGGGCACAGTAAAATACAGGCAATAAGCAGTTAAAAACAATTAAAAACAACAGCAGTACAGTAATTAATAACACAGTTAACACAATGAACAGCACATCATCCTCAGAAGAACGAATCAATGGCGGGGCATGGGCAGGACTTACTCACCAAAGGCCTGCTTCAACAGGTATGTTTTACAGGCCCGTCTACACGGGAGCAAGTCCTTCGTAGCCGAGTTCCGGCCGGGAGGCGTTCCACAGCGTAGGTGCTATGACAGAGAACGCGCCCTCCGGCGGTAGCAGTCAGCCTTGCGAGTTTAGCTGAAGGTATCTCCAGGAGATTGGAGTCCTCAGACCGAAGTGATCTCGGAGGGCAATATGGGGTGAGACGGTCCCTCAAGTACGCTGGCCCCAGGCCGTGTAAGGCCTTAAAGGTGAGGACCAACACTTTGAAGGTGATCCGGTGCTCAATTGGCAGCCAGTGCAGATCCTGCAAAACAGGTGTTATGTGGGGCGCCAGCTGGCGTGCCAGACAGGAGCCGGGCGGCAGTGTTCTGCACTAGCCTGAGCTTCGGGTCACCGACAGAGGAAGGCCAACGTGAAGCAGCGTTGCAGTAATCCAGCCTTGAGATGACTGTGGCTTGGATCACCGTGGCCAGATCGTTCCGGGAGAGATAGGGGGCCCGCCTCCTTGCCTGTCGCAGGTGAAAAAAGCGATCTTGCTGACCGCAGAGACCTGGGCCTCCATGCAACTGATCTAAAAGAAAATTGGTTAAAAATGATACATCGATGGTACATCACACCCAAGAAATTAAATATAATGTATAAAAATGTGGACAATAAGTGTTGGAAATGTGATAAGCAAGAAGGTTCTTTTTTCCACATGTGGTGGACATGTCCTAAGACTAATGGGTATTGGAAATTAATTCATAATGAATGTAAAGAAATTTTAAAGATCGATTTCCAAATGAAGCCAGAGCTATATCTATTGGGCATTATAGAAAATGGAACATTTAAAAATGAGAATATGGAAAAACTCTTTATATTCCTGTCAACGGCGGCAAGGATTATATTTGCTAGAAGTTGGAAGACGAATCTCTTACCTACAAAGGATCAATGGCAAGAGAAGATTCTTGAGATTAAAGACATGGACGAACTTACATTTTGGCTGAGACAAAATAATGGTAAAGGAAATATCAGAACAGACTGGACTCAGGTTGCCGAGTATATTAAGAACAGTGGCTGAAAGATAGACGGGAATAAATAAGGTGATAAAAGGAATTATCACGACAAAAAGTAAGAGCATCTGGGAGGTTCCAGGTTAGGATTTGTTTTTGTTTTTTTATCAATAATTATTGCTAATGGTGTGGTAAGAGAGCGGAAGTCAATTTTATTCCCCTTTTCTTATGTCTATTTCCCTTTTAGTCCCTTAGGTATGTTACTTTCCTATGTTTACATGTTGTGTGTATAAAATGTGAAACTCTTAATAAAATCTTTTTAAAAAAAATAGGGAGTGCGTTCCACAGACGGGGAGCCACCACCGAGAAGGCCCTCTCTCTCGTCCCCACCAACCGCATCTGAGAAGCAGGCGGGAGCGAGAGCAGGGCCTCCCCGGACGATCTTAAATTACGAGGTGGGACGCAGCGGCCAATGCGTTCGGACAAGTGAGCTGGGCCAGAACCGTATAGAGCTTTGAAGGTCAAAACCAGCACTTTGAATTGAGCTTGGAAGTGGACAGGCAGCCAGTGGAGCTGACACAACAGGGGGTGGTATGCTCCCTGTATGTAGCTCCCGTTAGTAGTCTGGCTGCTGCCCGCTGGACTAATTGCAGTTTCCGAACTGTCTTCAAAGGCAGCCCCACGTAGAGTGCGTTGCAGTAATCTATTCGGGATGTGACCAGACCGTGGACCACCGTAGCCAGATCAGACTTCCCAAGGTACAGGAGCAGCTGGCGCACGAGTCTTAACTGTGCACAAGCTCCCCTGGCCACCGCCGAGCCCGAAAGATGCAACTGTCTTTCGGGCTGCAAAGGTCGACAGCAGGCTACCCTTTTTTTGGCTTTGTTTTCTTTCATTCAACAAATAATAAAGACATTATAGTACATTCCATTGGTATAGATTACATTTTTTCCCTTCCTCCCTCTCCCTCCTTCCTCAACCACAGTATATTTCTACGAATCTTGCAGATCCAACCACTGGTAAAGTCTTTGTGCTTTTTGTATGATGTGAACGTTGGCTCCTCCATTTTTCGCCCAGTTGAAATAGAGCATCCATCTATCTGTAATGTCCTTTTGTTTGTCTGTTCTTGTTGCTTGATTAGTCACAATTCCCGTAATATCTAATAACCAGGCCCGGATTACCCATAAGGCCACCCTAGGCCATGGCCTAGCGTGGCATTATTGGGGGGGCAGCAGGTCGGGACCCCCACATTTTTTAAAAAAAATCAAAAGAATTCCCCAAAAAAGTGTGCATGCGCACGGCGGCACAAGCGCCATCCATGGCCGCCTCCCCCTTTGCTCTGCTCCCCATGGCTCCGCCCTCCCTCCTAAAGCGTCATGCCGGGCGGCCTCAGAAGCGGCCAAAATCGCCACTTCTGAGGCCAGCGTGACGCTTTAGAGGAGGGCGGAGCCATGGGAAGGCTCCCCTTGGCTTTTCCCTCCCTCCTAAAGCGTCACACCGGCCTCAGAAGTGGCGATTTCGGCTGATTCCGAGGCCGCCCGGCGTGACGCTTTAGGAGGGAGGGCGGATCCAAGGGGAAGCTCCACCCTTGGGGCCACTGCCGCACATGTGCGGCATCGGCTCCGGGGGTGGGGCTTTCCCTCCTCCTCCTCGCGCTGGCAAGGAGGAAGAGGCGAGGGCGATGAAGGGCGGGGCCAGGGGCGGGGCCAGGGGCGGAGGCAGACCCTTTGGCCTAGGGCGCCAAAAGGGCCTGATCCGGGCCTGCTAATAACACTTGAACATACATATAATCATTCCAATTACTTAATGTCCATTTCGTTTTCTCTTTCCATCCTCTAGCGCAGGGCTGCCCAACTGGCGGCCCGGGGGCCCTATACGGCCCCCCAGCCCCTTCCCTCCGCCCCCCTAAGCTTTTTAATTTTTTAAAAAAAACCCTACTTCCGGGTTCGGAGCAAGTATCGCGAGAATACGCAATCCACACGGGATTTCACTGTCAACGAGATCACGCCGGCGTTGACAGCGAAATCCCGTGTGGATTGCGTATTCTCACGATACTCTTCGGCTATTCTACTACTGGATCACTGAGGCCCACAGACGCGATTAGGACCTTCTTCGACTCAGTCAATCGTTGCCTCTCTCGTCGTCCGGGTACTCCTGGATCCTGCGCGTTTGGAAAAGGTAGGCCGAAGCAGGGGGCTCCTCAGGGGGCTCCTCATTCCCTCCCCCCATCTCCCCTCATGTATTAAATATAAAATTAAATATATTTAAAGTTGAAATAAGGGAGATGGAATATAAAATAAGGGAGAGGGAGGATGGAATTAAATATATTTAATATTAAATAAAAATAAGGGGAGGGAGGTGGATGGAATTAAATATATTTAATATTAAATATTAAGGGGGGGGAGGATGGAATTAAAATAATATTAAATTAAAATAAGGGAGGGGAGGATGGAATTAAATATATTTAATATTAAATAAAAATAAGGGGACGGGAGGATGGAATTAAATATATTTAATATTTAAAAATAAGGGGGAGGGGAGGATGGAATTAAATATATTTAATATTAAATAAAAATAAGGGGAGAGGGGAGGATGGAATTAAATATATTTAATATTAAATAAAAATAAGGGGAGAGGGGAGGATGGAATTAAATATATTTAATATTAAATAAAAATAAGGGAGGAGGGGAGGATGGAATTAAATATATTTTATATTAAATAAATATAAGGGGAGAGGGAATTAAATATATTTAATATTAAATAAAAATAAGGAGGATGGAATTAAATATATTTAATATTAAATAAAAATAAGGGAGGAGGATGGAATTAAATATATTTAATATTAAATTAAAATAAGGGAGGGGAGGATGGAATTAAATATATTTAATATTAAATAAAAATAAGGGGGGAGGATGGAATTAAATATATTTAATATTAAATAAAAATAAGGGGGAGGGGAGGATGGAATTAAATATATTTAATATTAAATAAAAATAAGGGGAGAGGGGAGGATGGAATTAAATATATTTAATATTAAATAAAAATAAGGGGGAGGGGAGGATGGAATTAAATATATTTAATATTAAATAAAAATAAGGGGAGGGGAGGATGGAATTAAATATATTTAATATTAAATTAAAAATAAGGGGAAGGATGGAATTAAATATATTTAATATTAAATAAAAATAAGGGGAGGAGGATGGAATTAAATATATTTAATATTAAATAAAAATAAGGGGAGGGGAGGATGGAATTAAATATATTTAATATTAAATAAAAATAAGGGGAGGGAGGATGGAATTAAATATATTTAATATTAAATAAAAATAAGGGGAGGGGAGGATGGAATTAAATATATTTAATATTAAACTAAAATAAGGGGACCGGGGAGGATGGAATTAAATATATTTAATATTAAATAAAAATAAGGGGAGATGGGAGGATGGAATTAAATATATTTAATATTAAATAAAAATAAGGGGAGGGGAGGATGGAATTAAATATATTTAATATTAAATAAAAATAAGGGGAGGGAGGATGGAATTAAATATATTTAATATTAAATAAAAATAAGGGGAGAGGGGAGGATGGAATTAAATATATTTAATATTAAATAAAAATAAGGGGAGTTGAGTATTTAATAAAATATATTTAATATTAAATAAAAATAAATTGATAGGTGAGGATGTAATTAAAAATATTTAATAATAAATAAAAATAAGGGAGAGGGGAGGATGGAATTAAATATATTTAATATTAAATAAAAATAAGGGGAGGGAGGATGGAATTAAATATATTTAATATTAAATAAAAATAAGGGGAGAGGGAGGATGGAATTAAATATATTTAATATTAAATAAAAATAAGGGAGAGGGAGGATGGAATTAAATATATTTAATATTAAATAAAAATAAGGGGAGGGAGGATGGAATTAAATATATTTAATATTAAATAAAAATAAGGGGAGGGGGAGGATGGAATTAAATATATTTAATATTAAATAAAAATAAGGGGAGAGGGAGGATGGAATTAAATATATTTAATATTAAATAAAAATAAGGGAGAGGAGGATGGAATTAAATATATTTAATATTAAATAAAAATAAGGGGAGAGGGAGGATGGAATTAAATATATTTAATATTAAATAAAAATAAGAGGAGAGGGAGGATGGAATTAAATATATTTAATATTAAATAAAAATAAGGGGAGAGGGGAGGATGGAATTAAATATATTTAATATTAAATAAAATAAGGGGAGGATGGAATTAAATATTTAATATTAAATAAAAATAAGGGGAGGGGAGGATGGAATTAAATATATTTAATAAATAAATTAAAATAAGGAGAGGGAGGATGGAATTAAATATATTTAATATTAAATAAAAATAAGAGGAGATGGAGGGATGGAATTAAATATATTTAATATTAAATAAAAATAAGAAAATAAGGAGAGGGAGGATGGAATTAAATATATTTAATATTAAATAAAAATAAGGGGAGGGGAGGATGGAATTAAATATATTTAATATTAAATAAAAATAAGGGGGAGGAGGGATGGAATTAAATATATTTAATATTAAATAAAAATAAGGGGGAGGGGAGGATGGAATTAAATATATTTAATATTAAATAAAAATAAGGAGAGAGGGAGGATGGAATTAAATATATTTAATATTAAATAAAAATAAGGGGAGAGGGGAGGATGGAATTAAATATATTTAATATTAAATAAAAATAAGGGGAGATGGGAGGGAGGATGTAATTAAATATATTTAATATTAAATAAAAATAAGGGGAGAGGGGAGGATGGAATTAAATATATTTAATATTAAATAAAAATAAGGGGAGAGGGGAGGATGGAATTAAATATATTTAATATTAAATTAAAATAAGGGGAGAGGGGAGGATGGAAATAAATATATTTAATATTAAATTAAAATAAGGGGAGAGGGCGCCGGGAGAGGTGGGGCCAGGGGTGGGGAGGGGGCGGAGCCAGGGGCTGGGGCAGACCCTATGGCCCCCCAGGTCATCAGTGACCGGAATTCAGGCCCCTGGGCCGGTAGAAGTTGGACAGCCCTGCTCTAGCAGTCACCGCATGGGCTGCTCTTATTGTTACCTTAAATAACTCCTGAAATTCGGTTTTTATACTTGGATGATCCAACACTCCCCATAGTAGCAAACCATTATTAATTTGAATATTTATCTGGAGTATCTCTTGTATTTTTCATTGTATAATTTGCCAAAAGTTTTTTTTTATTTCAGAACACTCCGACCCCTGATATATCACAATCATATCACATTATACACACACACACACACACAGAGTTGCATTCTAAGTTGTAACTTGGGTAGAACACTTAATCAAATCTCATTGCATAACAGTCACAATGTTTTTTTTTTCATAAAAAGAGGGTGCAACTATTACACGAGGGGGAAAAAACAACACCTGCCTTTGATTCTCCGGTTCCTGTTGTTGTTTTTAAACAAATTGCCTTGCCTCCAAAAAGGGATGAAGAGGAATGATCCAGCCTCAAACAACCAGCTCAATTCATGTTTGTTTTCAAATTGCAGAGCCATTTGGGGCTGATTGCACCAGGAATGTGGCGCAGCTGGCTAAGTGTCAGCTGCATAAGATCTCTCTGACCAGTAGGTCATGAGTTCGAGGCCTGCCCGGGTCGAGGTGGGTGCTCGACCTTTAAGTGTAGACTGCTGTCGACCTTTGCAGCCCAAAAGACAGTTGCATCTGTCAAGTAGGAGATGAAGGTACCACATTATTTATTTATTGGGCCGGGGAGATAGCACAGCGGTAGAACAAACTGTGCTGCAATCGGAAGGTTGCTGGTTCAATCCCTGAGCTGGCCTGGACGACCAGTTATAATAACAATATATGAGCCTAGTCCACTGCCCACCCAAGCGGTTCAAACAACAATGGGGACCACGTATAAATAGTGGGGAAGGGTTTTTTACAGACCTACAACGTCTGAAAGTTTCGGCTGTCCGGCGAGGTGAAATGCGGAAGTGGGGAAAAAACAGAAGGCTCCCGTCAATGAGGATGGAACAACAGCACCCCCTTGTGACGCAAAGACGCATAACAACAATGACGTCGTAATTGGAGCATTGTATGACCCTGTATGACGCAAACCTGCATGTCCCTGTTACCCTGTGACGCAGCCAAGAAAAAGAAACCCCTCTATAAACTGCACTGTACTGTCTATGTGTCAACTGTACGTCTCCGACAGGGACTGTCTGTCGTATGTGTATTGTAATCCGCACTGAGTCCCCTTCGGGGTGAGAAGAGCAGAATAGAAATAAACGGTATTATTATTATTTATTTATTTATTTATTTATTTATTTATTTACTTTATTTATGTTCCGCTCTTCTCACCCCGAAGGGGACTCAGAGCAGATAACAGTACACATACTTGCAGACAATCCCTGCAGTTCAACATATATAGACAACAAAATATAGACATATATAGACGAACATATATAGACGAACAGAGGCAAATTTCTGGCCACCAGGGGGAGCTAGCACACTCCGCATCGCTCAGCCTTTTCCAGCGTCCGTGTGTTGTTCTTCCGCATTCCTCAGCGATTCCTGAGTTCTTTTATGGCCTCATAATTCAGTCAAAATTTGCCTCCCCACTTAATGTGGTACCTTTATCTCCTACTTGAGAAATGAACTGTCTTTCGGGCTGCAAAGGTTACCAGCAGGCTACACTTAAGGTTGAGCACCCACCTCAACCCGGGCAGGCCTCGAACTCATGACCTACTGGTCAGAGAGATCTTATGCAAATCAGACCCAGGCACCACCGCAGCGGAGGAGTGCAGAGCAGCAGGCGATAGGAGGCTGCAGGCCTCCGCCCGCTCTCGCCCTCAGCTGTGCCCCAGCTGATCGCCCTGCTTGAGTGCCTGCCATCCCGGCCTGCAGGGGGATCAACCGCCGCAGGTCGCCGACTACATCCGTTGCAGGCCCGGATTGCCTCCCGGGATGGAAGGCACTCCAAAGCCGCCGCTCCTCTGATTGTTCTCCAGAGCGGCGGGCTGTCTGCTGACGCAGGCCCCACAGCCTGCGATGGGATGGCGGCAGCGGCACCCCTTCCTCTTGGGCCCGCCCCGACGCTCTTCTCCCTGGGCCGGACAGAATCGGTTTCCGGGCCGCATCTGGCTCGCGGGCCGTAGGTTGCCCAAGTCTGACCTAGATCTAAATTCATCTAACGATCCCGGTGAAAGGAGCACTGCAGAGCTCAAAGTGGTGGACACTGGAGGTTTTTATTCCATCTGCAGATATATGGTGGGTTTCTCCCCCCGCCCCCTCCCTTGCAACAAGGGGTCCGGTTGGGTGCAAAGGATGGTCAAGATGTT
>JARBWK010000011.1:2487888-2574574 GCA_030556195.1 Anolis apletophallus | reverse complement strand
TTTTAATTTATTCATTCATGACCTGGATGTAGGAGTGAATTCTGAGGCAGCAAAGTTTGCAGACGACACTAAATTGTTCAGGGAGTTAAAATGAAACTGACTGTAAAGAGCTCCAGAAAGATCTCTCGAAATTGAGTGAATGGGCAACAAAGTGGCAAATGCATTTTAACCTAAACAAGTGTAAAGTCATGCACATCGGGGGCAAAGAACCCAACTACACCTACCAATTGATGGGGTCAAAGCTTGAGACAAACCAGGAAAGGGATCTTGGGGTTTTTGTGAATTCTGGTCTCCGCACCTCAAGAAGGATATAACGGAACTGGAAAAGGTACAGAAAAGGGCAACAAGAATGATCCAAGGGATGGAGCGGCTCCCTTACGAAATCAGGTTGCAAGGCCTTGGTCTTTTCAGCCTTGAAAGACGGCGTTTAAGAGGTGACTTGATCAAAGTGTATAAAATCATGCATGGGATCGAAAAGGTGAATAAAGAAAAATTATTTTTGTCACAAAACACTAGGACTAGGGGGCACTCCCTAAAGCTCCAAGGTAGGAAAGTCAGGACTAATAAAGGGAAATATTTCTTCACCCAGAGGGTCATTGGGTTATGGAACTCACTTCCAGAGGAGGTTGTGACAGCTGTCAGCCTGGACAGCTTCAAGGCAGGATTAGACAGATTCATGGATACCAAGTGTATCGGGTAGTTACTGAAAAGGACATTCAAGTGCCACCGGAGTTGGTTGAGGTAGGCAGATTTCCCTGGTACTGGTTGTGGGGGTCGAGCAGGTCAGGGTTTTGCCCTCCCTTCTGCTCGAGATCCCCGGTACAACTGGTGGGCCACTGTGTGATACAGAATGCTGGACTAGATGGGCTGAGGTCCGATTCAGCATGGCTCTTCTTATGTTCTTATGTTCTTATGAACAGAGCATTTTTATTTCTATACATGAGACAGAGTATGCTGCAGAGCAACACAGAGAGAGAAAGTAGACACACAGACTCTATAGCTGCTACGTTGGGTGCGCAAATTACATTTTACTCAGCATTCACACACATATACACGCTAGGCCTGGGAAGGTTTTTCAGAATGCTCTCTGGAAGCGTTTTGGAAGCGATGTAAACAACCCGGAAGTGAATTTGCCATTTTGAAGCCAACGCCGCCATTTTCGGAAAGGAATGAGCAAACACACGGCTCCCACCCAGTTCTGACATGGAGGGAAAGACATCTGCGTCCAAACTGGGTGTTTAACACACACACACCCAAGCAAATAAAACACAAAATACCATATCCACACTCTCTTCCGGACTACAGCTCCCAGCATCCCCTAGACCAGGCGCTTTAGGAGAGGAGGAGGATCCAAATGCACTGCTTCCAAGATGCAAGCTTGCTTCTCCGCGGATTACTTTGAGAGCATCCCAATCCCTGCAGAGTTCCCGTTTCCTATTCCTGGGCTGCAACTCCCAGTAATCCCCCAAATAGATAGATTAGATCAGTGTTTCCCAACCAGTGTGCCGTGAGCGATCCTCAGGTGTGCCGTGGGAAACTGGAACCTCCAATCCCCTTTCTTCCCCCTCCTGCCGAACACTTCTTCTTCTCCCCTCGGGCTCCCTTCTTCCCAGCCTCGCTTTGCTCTGGGGTGAGTCTCGCCAGTAGCGCCCGCACGGGTCACGTCTCTCCCTCCCTCCCTCCCTCCTGAACACGCTCACGCTGCCCCTCGGATCAAAATGGCGGCAGAAGCGGCAGTGTAGAAGAAAAAGTAAGTGTTGGGCAGGAGGGGGAAGAAAGGGCGCGAAGGGGGAGGGGGAGGAAGCGGTCTCTGTCGAAAGCTGGCATGGGCAAACTTGGACCTTCCAGGTGTTTTGGACTCCAACTCCCACCATTCCTAGCAGCCTCAGGCCCTTTTCCTCCCCCCCCCCAGCCACTTAAGCAGGAAAGGACCTCGGGCTGTTAGGAATGGTGGGAGTTGGAGTCCAAAGCACCCAGAGGGCCGAAGATTTCCCATGCCTGTTTGTGGGACCTTAAAGTGGTGAGCCGCCTTCCAACAATGTGATTCTGGATAGAAAACAAACAACAACATCACATAGCATTGTTTGAGTCCACGGTGCTCTCTGGGTGTAGGTGAACTACAACTTCCAAAGTCAAGGTCAATTCCCAAGCAAACCCTTTCAGTACTTTCTCTTGGTAATGAGAGTTCAATATGCCAAGTTTTTTCAATTCTATTGTTGCAAGAGTTCAGAATGCTCTTTGATTGTGTGTTAACTATAAACCCCAGAAACTGTAACTCCCAAATGTCAAGGTCTATTTTCCCCAAACTCCATCTGTGCTCACATTTGGGCATATTGAGTATTCATGCCAAGTTTGGTCCTGATCCAACATTGTTTGTGTCCACAGTGCTCTCTGGATATAGGTGAACCACAACTCCAAAACCCAAGGCCAATACCCACCAAACTCTTATAGCATTTTCTCTTGGTTATGGGAGTTCTGTGTGGGAAGTGTGTGTCTTTTTGCCATTCCTGCCAGGATTTCTATGTTGTGTTCCTCGAAACAGGCCCAGGTTTCACACTGAGTGTATAAATACATTTAAAAACATAATAACTATATGTATGACTGTGTTAGAGTGTCATTTTGTGTCATTTTGGTTGGTGGTGTGACCCAGGATTTGGTCAATGTAAAAAGTGTGCCGCGGCTCAAAAAAGGTTGGGAAACACTGGATTAGATAGAGATAGATAAGTAGGTAGGTAGATGGATCAGGAGGACTGCTGGGAGTTGCAGCCCAAGAATAGGTAGAGGAGGAAGAAAGGGGAAGGGAAAGAAAATGAGGGAAGGAAGGGAAGAGGAAGAGAAAGAAGGAAGGAAGGAGAGAAGGAAAGAAAAAAGGGAGGGAAGGAGAGAGAGAAAGAAAGAAAGAAAGAAAGAAAGAAAGAAAGAAAGAAAGAAAGAAAGAGGAAGAGAAGGTTGGCCACAGCAACATGTGGCAGGTATAACCTTTTGAATTAATGTTTTGGAAAGTTTGAAAAGTATTCATGATGATGGGAACCCGGATTGTTCCGCTCCCAGGGTTTTACTCACGTTTCACAAGGAGAACCACCATGACCAGGAGGACTACGGCAGCCAGGCACCCAAGGACAATGCCAGCCTTGGCTGCCCCGGAATATCCCCGTCCTGCAAGGAAGAACGTGCATGATGTGAAGCATGGCACATCACTCTCCACCCAGGCTGGCCTTTCCAAGGTTATTGGGGGCCTTGAGGAACTCAAGAGCTGAGGCGGATGGGAGAGCTTCAGGGTGGAGTGGCCTCGAATGCTACAGCTGTGGCCCTTGGAAGGAGTTGGCCTGATATGCGCACCTCTGTGTGCCCCCCTCCGCCTCCCACACTTTGCAGGAGAAGGGGCAAAGCATCCATCAAGAAGCGCCCCAAAGGGCCACCCCACCCACCGAAATCCATGTTCTCTCTTGGCACAATGGCCGCTTTGACAGGAACCCAACCCGGTAACGCCAGGCCAGAGGAAAAGGGAAGACGAGACGCCGTGACTTACCAGGGTCGACAGATCCGGGAGGTTGAGCTGTCGAAAAAGAGAAAACAAATCTGTTGAAACACGGCACACAAAGGTTGTAGGCACAGTCATATTGTGCAAAAATGCTACAGAGAGGTTGCACCGACATGTTAATGAGAGCCATGTTGCACAAAAACGTTATAGCCAGATTGCACAAACATGTTCCAGACTGAGTCATTTTGCACAAAAACATTATGGACAGGTTGCACAAACATGTTACAGAGGGTCACGTTGCACAAAAACATTATGGACACGTTGCACAAACATGTTACAGAGGGTCACGTTGCACAAAAACATGGACATGTTGCACAAACATGTTCCAGAGGGTCACGTTGCGCAAAAGCATTATGGACAGGTTGCACAAACATGTTACAGAGGGTCACGTTGCACAAAACATTAATGACACATTGCGCAAATATGTTTCAGAGGGTCATGTTGAACAAAAACATTATGGACAGGTTGCGCAAACATGTTACAAAGGGTCACGTTGCGGAAAAGCATTATGGACAGGTTGCACAAACATGTTTCAGAGGGTCACATTGCACAAAAACATTATGGACAGGTTGCACAAACATGTTACAGAGGGTCACGTTGTACAAAAACATTATGGACAGGTTGCACAAACATGTTACAGAGGGTCACGTTGCACAAAAACGTTATGGACAGGTTGCACATAACATGTTCCAGAGGGTCACGTTGCACAAAAACATTATGGACAGGTTGCACAAACATGTTACAGACGGTCACGTTGCACAAAACGTTATGGACAGGTTGCACAAACATGTTCCAGAGGGTCATATTGAACAAGACTACACATTGCACATAAAACGTTACGCAATAGCATGATCGAGTGTCCTCTTGCTCCAAATCTTCCTGGCATCACATTAGGGAGTTCTGTAGCCCCAAAATGTTATAGGGCGCCATATTTCACCCGACATGCTAGGCCTATGGCGCAAAAGGTTATCGAGGCCTACCGCCAAGCACAAGCTGCACGGTTCCGCTCCACATTTTCCTAGATGTCTCTATCAGGATTGTATAGGTTGCAGTGTCACTGGCGGTTAGGTCTCTGATCTCTAGGAAGCAGTTGGAATCTATGGTCTCTCGCCCAGTGAAGCTTGACCCATTGTTCAGGACAGACCACGGTTTGAAAAAGATCCAGATGGTGTGGGCCTGGTCGTTTCCCCTCGGTACCAGCGACAGGTCATTATGGTTGGAGGGTAAGTGACTGGGATGAGGAAGACGTCTCTCCCTTCCACTGGGTTCGGAGGCTCCACCGTGATTTTTGTTCGTCTCTGGGCGAAAGCCTCGGCTGAGAAGAAGCAAACGCTCAGGACGACAGCTGCAGAGAGAAGAAGGGAAGGGACACGTCACTCCCAGCAGAGCATCCTTTGGAGGCAGCGACAGTTAAATCCACACCTGGCCCGTATCTCAAAGCAGCCCCTGGACCTCCAAAACATGTCTCCAACACAGCGGTTCTCAAAGGGTGCTCCATGGAGCCCTTGCTCCTACTACAACTACTACTCCTCCTACTATTATTACAAAGGCTGGGTGGCCATATGTCGGGGGTGCTTTGATTGTGTTTTTCCTGCATGGCAGAAGCGGTTGGACTGGACAGGCCCTAGAGTTGCTCCTATTACTACTACTACTACTACTACTACAAAGGCTGGATGGCCATTTATTGGGGGTGCTTGGAATGTGTTTTTCTTGCATGGCATAAGAAGGGTGGACTGGACCGGCCCAGGAGTTGCTCCTATTACTACTACTACTACTACTACTACTACTACTACTACAAAGGCTGGATGGCCATTTATTGGGGGTGCTTCGAATGTGTTTTTCTTGCATGGCATAAGAGGGGTGGACTGGACGGGCCCAGGGGTTGCTCCTATTATTATTATTACTACTACTACTACTACTACTACTACAAAGGCTGGATGGCCATTTATTGGGGGTGCTTCGAATGTGTTTTTCTTGCATGGCATAAGAGGGGTGGACTGGACGGGCCCAGGAGTTGCTCCTATTACTACTACTACTACTACTACTACTACTACAAAGGCTGGATGGCCATATATTGGGGGTGGTTTGATTGTGTTTTTCCTGCATGGCATAAGAGGGGTGGACTGGACGGGCCCAGGAGTTGCTCCTCCTCCTCCTACTACTACTATTACTACTACTACAAAGGCTGAATGGCCATTTATTGGGGGTGCTTCGAATGTGTTTTTCTTGCATGGCATAAGAGGGGTGGACTGGACGGGCCCAGGAGTTGCTCCTATTATTACTACTACTACTACTACTACTAAGGCTGGATGGCCATTTATTGGGGGTGTTGCGAATGTGTTTTTCTTGCATGGCATAAGAAGGGTTGGACTGGATGGGCCCAGGAGTTGCTCCTATTACTACTACTACTACTACTACTACTGGACCATTTAGGCTGGATGGCCATTTATTGGGGGTGGTTTGATTGTGTTTTTCCTGCATGGCCAGAGGTGTTGGACTGGATGGGCCCTGGAGTTGCTCCTATTACTACTACTACTACTACTACTACTACTACAAAGGCTGGATGGCCATTTATTGGGGGTGCTTCGAATGTGTTTTTCTTGCATGGCATAAGAGGGGTGGACTGGACGGGCCCAGGAGTTGCTCCTATTACTACTACTACTACTACTACTACTACAAAGGCTGGATGGCCATTTATTGGGGGTGCTTTGATTGTGTTTTTCCTGCATGGCCAGAGGGGTTGGACTGGACGGGCCCGGGTGTTGCTCCTACTACTACTACTACTACTACAAAGGCTGGATGGCCATTTATTGGGGGTGCTTTGATTGTGTTTTTCCTGCATGGCCAGAGGGGTTGGACTGGACGGGCCCTAGAGTTGCTCCTATTACTACTACTACTACTACTACTACTACTACAAAGGCTGGATGGCCATTTATTGGGGGTGCTTTGATTGTGTTTTTCCTGCATGGCCAGAGGGGTTGGACTGGACGGGCCCGGGTGTTGCTCCTATTACTACTACTACTACTACTACTACTACTACTACAAAGGCTGGATGGCCATTTATTGGGGGTGCTTAGATTGTGTTTTTCTTGCATGTCTTAAGAGGGGTGGACTGGGCGGGCCCAGGAGTTGCTCCTATTACTACTACTACTACTACAAAGGCTGGATGGCCATTTATTGGGGGTGCTTCGAATGTGTTTTTCTTGCATGGCATAAGAGGGGTGGACTGGACGGGCCCAGGAGTTGCTCCTATTACTACTACTACTACTACAAAGGCTGGATGGCCATTTATTGGGGGTGCTTCGAATGTGTTTTTCTTGCATGGCATAAGAAGGGTGGACTGGACGGGCCCAGGAATTGCTCCTATTACTACTACTACTACTACTACTACTAAGGCTGGATGGCCATTTATTGGGGGTGCTTCGAATGTGTTTTTCTTGCATGGCATAAGAGGGGTGGACTGGACAGGCCCAGGAGTTGCTCCTATTACTACTACTACTACTACTACAAAGGCTGGATGGCCATTTATTGGGGGTGCTTCGAATGTGTTTTTCTTGTACGGCATAAGAAGGGTGGACTGGATGGGCCCTGGAGTTGCTCCTATTACTACTACTACTACTACTACTACAAAGGCTGGATGGCCATTTATTGGGGGTGGTTTGATTGTGTTTTTCCTGCATGGCCAGAGGGGTTGGACTGGATGGGCCCTGGAGTTGCTCCTATTACTACTACTACTACTACTACAAAGGCTGGATGGCCATTTATTGGGGGTGCTTTGATTGTGTTTTTCCTGCATGGCCAGAGGGGTTGGACTGGACGGGCCCAGGAGTTGCTCCTATTATTATTATTATTATTATTATTATTATTATTATTATTACAAAGGCTGGGTGGCCGTCCCTTCGTCCCTTCTTCCTTCCTTCCTCCCTCCTTTCCCTCCTTCCCCCCTCACTCTTTCCTTCCCTCCTTTCCTTTTTCCTTCCTCCTTTCCTTCTCTCCTTCCTCCTTTCCTTCCTTCCTTTCCCTCCTTCCTTCCTTTCCCTCCTTCCTCCTTCCTCCTTTCCTTCCTTCTCTCCTTCCTTGACCTGCCAGGAGCGAGGAGGGCGACCGGCTCTTCTTCCCGAGGAGGGGGCTCCCCATCCCGCCTCCGCTCTGCTGCCGCCCCGGCCTCTCCTGGCTGGCCTTCGGGGGCTCTGGGCGCCCCTCTTCTCCCCCTCCCTTGGCTTGCCTCCGCCGGCCGGCCATTGTGATCTCAGCGGGTGCCAAGGGGTCCCCAGTTGGCCTCCCCCCAGCCCCCTTCCCCCTCCTCTCCGCAGCAGCAGCACCTTGCTTGACCACACACACTCACAGACCCGCCACTCACCCTCCCCGGTGTGTTGCCTGATGTGCTTGAGGTGCAGCCCGTTCATTGCTTCCTGGGCTGCTTTGGGCTTGGTTTCCACTTTGCCTTTGAAAGGAAGCTCTCTCTCTCCTTGGTTCCCTTTCTCCCTGTTTGTGGGCTGAGACCCTCACTCACACTTCTGGGTCTGGCTCCCAACATCCTCTCCTCCTTGGAGGCGCCATGGACACCGCCAGGCCCCATTCAGGGTTGAATCGGAATAATAATAACAATAACAATATTTAATGATATAATATTATTAAATAATATTAAATAATATTATTAAATAATATTATTCATTAAATATTACTTAATAATATTATTCATTAAATATTACTTAATAATATTATTAAATAATATAATATTATTTAATAATATAATATTATTTAATAATATAATATTATTTAATGAATCGGAATAATAATAATAACAATATTTAATAATATAACATTATTCAATATTATTTGCAGGTCTTGTTCGTTAGTTAGCACCAAGTCCAGGATCTCCTTTCCCCTTATAAGAGAAAATGCCAAGGGAATTAAAGAGAAATGGGCTGGGGAGATAGCACAACGGTAGCACAGCTGTGCTTGCAATCGGAAGGTTGCTGGTTCAAATCCCCCGAGCTGGCCTGGACAACCAGCTATATGAGCCCAGTCCACTGCCCACCCAAGCAGTTCAAACAGCCTAGTTGTGAATAAACAACAATGGGGACCACGTAAAAGTGGGGAAGGATTTTTACACAGACTTTACAACGTCTGGAAGTTTCGGCTGTCGGGAGAGGTGAGATGCAGAAGTGGGGAAAACAGAGCTCCCGTCCTGAGGATGGAACAACAGCACCCCCTTGTGATGGAAAGACGCAATGATGCAAGGACATAACAACAATGACGTCGTAGTGGAGCATCCACATCCTGTATGACCCTGTGATGCAGCCAGGAAGAAGAAACCCTTCTAAAAACTGCACTGTACTGTCTATTCTTAAAACTGTATGTCTCCGACAGGGACTGTCTGTCGTATGTGTATTGTAATCCGCACTGAGTCCCCTTCGGGGTGACAAGAGCGGAATAGAAATAAACAGTATTATTATTATTATTATTATGAGAATAAAATGCACGTTTGCAACTTTATAGTGTCTCTTTGGTTTTATTTGCAAGCAAGGCCACATCGTGGCATGGCCCACCAAGGCAGCAGGTGACGTCTTGGAGATGCATTTCTCAGCTGGGACCTGGACGACATCGATAGGATTTCCGATTCTCTGACCTTTCCGCAGATTCTCCTCGCTTGCCGGTTGTCGGTTTTATTTTTTCCTGTGTTCGCTTCGTAATGCTTTATCCATCACAATGGTTCGGGCAACCTAAACGTGCATAAATTATACAAAATATTAATTATACAAAATAATTATACAAAATATACAGGGGCCCTCCCGCAGCAACAATATAATATTATATAATACTAATATTATGAATGGTGTATTAGTACTATGCTAGTAATGTAGCATGTTGTATGTTCATACTGTCGGTTATATCAGTCTTTCTCAACCAGTGTGCCGTGGCACACTAGTGTGCCGTGACGGACCTCCTGCTGTGGCACGAGAAAAGCTCTCTGCCCCCCTTCCTCCCCCCCTCCTGCCGAACTCCTGCTGCTTGGGGAGGAGGAGGAAGGGCCGGGCAGTGGCGAAGAAAAAGAAGAAGGGACCGGGCCGCCTCCTTCGGCCGTTTCCCCAGCCAGCCTCCAATCCGCCATGACTCCCACCATGACTCTCGCCCCTCGCTCGCTGAAGCCGCGTGGAGGAGGAGCCCTGCCCACTGAAGCCCGTCCACCGCTCATGCTCCTCCTCTGTAGGAGAGCTGAAGCTGGGGGGGGGGGGCGAGGCATGGCGCGGCCTGGCTCTGCCCCCCTCCCCCGGCTTTGGCACTCCCAACAGCTGCTCCAGCCTTGAGGGGACAGTGCCAAGCCAGCATTGTGCTGGCTCTGGCACCACTGGCTTGGCACTGCCCCCTCAAGGCTGGAGCAGCTGCTGGGAGAGGTGAAGCGGGGGGAGGGGAGGGGCATGGTGCGGCCTGGCTCTGCCCCCTCCCCAGGCTTCGGCACTCCCAACAGCTGCTCCAGCCTTGAGGGGGCAGGGCCAAGCCAGTATTGTGCTGGCTCTGGCACCACTGGCTTGGCACTGCCCCCCAAGGCTGGAGCAGCTGCTGGGAGAGGTGAAGCTGGGGGTAGGGGCGGGGCATGGTGCAGCCTGGCTCCGCCCCCTCCCTGGCTTCGGCACTCCCAGCAGCTTCTCCCAGCAGGCCACCAACCCCCAGCCGTTCTTTACTGTGTTAGAGTGTCATTTTGTGTCATTTTGGTTGGTGGTGTGCCCCCGGATTTTTTTTAATGTTAAAAGTGTGCCGCGGCTCAAAAAAGGTTGGGAAACACTGGGTTATATGATGAGATAATAGGATCTGTAATCCTTAATATCCACAGTTGCAGAGAATCAAAACTTCCAGCAGAAACTGGCTAATAGATAAGTGAGTGAGTAGCAAAAAGAATAAAGCTTGGCTTCTTGTCAAAAACAGGTACAAAACTTTATTTACAAAAATAGTTGCAAGCAAACAAAAAAACAGCAACATGCTTTTAGATAAGCAGTCTGTGTGGAAGAAGAAAACAAACATAAAATGTAATTTTCCTTCAGTACATCCCCGGAGTCAAACACACCCTTCAGCAGCAAGCTGTAAGCGGCTTCTGTGTTAATTTGCACAGCATTCCTGTCAGCCTGCTCACCCAGCAGTGCCAGCTCTCCCGACTCCTAAGGCTCCCCCGACGACTCGGTCCCGATCCGTGAGAGAATTGCCTCCGGATTGCCCATAGGGGTAAAATAGACTGTATGTTTGCGTCGCTATGCCCTATGATTGTATGTAAGGGCTACATAACTAGATTGTGTTCTACTGTATAGACATTGCACGCACTGTGATATTGATTCTATAGAGAACAGACTGTTATGAGATAATACATTTTGATACGTTTTGCAACAGAGTGTATTGTGATATTTGCAGCATACTGATCTGCCCCTGAAACTAAATAGGGGATTGCATTGTGTATTAGCAATTGGCGCAATTAAGCCCTGAGGGGGACGGAATAAAGGGGGCTTGCAATTAACCATTGGTTGCAGCTGGCAAGGCGTTGTTCCTGTCATCCAGGCCGTTGCCTCCTGCTTTGGATCGCTGCTGGACTGATCGTTTGACTGGCTGTGGACGTGGAATTCTGGACTTTGGTATTGTATTTCATGGGTTTCCGCATCTTGTGTCCTATCTTCAGCTGCTCCACCTTAAATCCCTTCTGTGCTAGATTCTGCTGCTCCTTGGTTTTGGATTCCGAAGTGACCTGACTTCGCTGCTTTGTTTGCATTCCTCCTGGATGGACTAAAGGACCGTTTTGACTCTTCTACTCCGTCTGCATTCCCCTGGCTTGACTAAAGGACTGTTTGGCACTTCTACTTCATCTGCGCCCCTCCTGGTTTGACTAAATGACCAATTGACGCATCTACTCTATTTACATTCTGCTTGGCTGGTTGTGACCTTTTGGCATTAGAAAGGTTGAGAACCACTGCATTAATACATATATCTTTCTGTTTAATTGCTATTAAATTTTTAAAAATTAAATTCTAGGGGGGCGGTGAGTACATTTTTTTTTTCTGGAAAGGGGGCGGCAGGCCAAAAAAGTTTGGAAACCACTGGTTTAAATCATGCTCTCAAGAGACAAAAATAAGTAGTCTTTGTTAAAGGAAACATGGTTGGTTTACTCACAACCTTCATGAATTCAGCATACAGGTACATAACTTGTCAATCCAGTTACAGATAGCTTTGAAGTAGTTTGTTTCTCTGTGCAGATAACACAGGGCGTCTTTTTTAGCATCCAAAAGCAACATTTCCCCATCCTGAGAGTCTAATGGAGTCAGCCCTCTAACATGGACTCTCAGCTCTGAGCACTCTCCGGTCGGATAGTGCGGTCTGCAGCCCCTCCCACCTCAAACAACATAGCATCAAGGAAAACTGCATGACAATTCCTCCACTTTGCAAATCAGGCCCGGATTAAGACCTTTTTGCGCCCTAGGCCAAACTTTGGAATTACGCCCACTTTCGTGCGCCGCCACTTGGGCCCCGCCCCCGGAGGGAGTGAAGTCGCTCGGGCCCCGCCCCGAAGGGAGTGGCGTCGCTCGGGCCCCGCCCCCAGAGGAAGTGATGTCGCTCGGGCTGCACTCCTCCTCCCTCCCTCCTTCTGAGGCCACGGCAAGTTGTCCCAGCGGCAGCAGCTCGGTGCCCTTCCACGCAGCACCCCATTCACGCAGCACAGCTGCCGCTGACTTTGGGACAACTCGGCGTGGTCTCAGAAGGAGGGAGGGAGGAGGCAGCTCGGCGATCCCTCCCTCCGGCGGGCCCCAAGTGATGTTGCTTGGGCCCCGCCCCCAGAGGGAGTGACATCAATCGGGCTCCGCCCCCGGAGGGAGTGACGCCGCTCGGGCCCCGCCCCCGGAGGGAGTGACGTTGCTCGGGCCATGCCCCCAAAGGGAGTGACGTTACTGCCCCCCCAGAGGAGTGACGTCACGGGCTGCACTCCTCCTCCCTCCCTCCTTCTGAGGCCACGGCAAGTTGTCCCAGCGGCAGCAGCTCGGCGCCCTTCCACGCAGCACCCCATTCACGCAGCACAGCTGCCGCTGACTTTGGGACAACTCGGCGTGGTCTCAGAAGGAGGGAGGGAGGAGGAGTGCAGCCAATGGCACGTCACTCCCGGGTGGGCCCCAGTGGCGTTGGGCCCCGCCCCCGGAGGGAGTGACGTTGCCCAGGCCACACGCCGGAGGGAGTGACGTCGCTCAGGCCCCACCCCTGGAGGGAATGATGTCACTCGGGCCCCGCCCCCGGAGGGAGTGACGTCGCTCGGGCCCCGCCCCCGGAGGGAGTGACGTTGCCCAGGCCACACGCCGGAGGGAGTGACGTCGCTCAGGCCCCACCCCGGGAGGGACTGATGTCACTCGGGCCCGCCCGGAGGAGTGACGTCGCCGGGCCCCGCCCCGGAGGGAGGACGTTGCCCAGGCCACACGCCGGAGGGAGTGACGTCGCTCAGGCCCCACCCCTGAGGGAATGATGTCACTCGGCCCCGCCCCGAGGGAGTGACGCCGCTCGGGCCCCGCCCCCGGAGGGAGTGACGTCGCTTGGACCCCGGCGCCGGAGGGAGTGACGTCGCTCGGGCCACGCCCCCCGGAGGGAGTGACATCGCTCGGGCCCCACCCCCGGAAGGAGTGATGTCGCCGCCACACCCCGGAAGGAGTGACATCGCTCGGGCCCCACCCCCAGAAGGAGTGATGTTGCTCGGGCCCCACCCCCAGAGGGAGTGAGGTCGCTCGGGCCCCGTCCCTGGAGAGAGTGATGTCACTCAGGCCACGCCTTCCGGGGTGGGGCCGTCATGTCACCTTTCGGGGCGTGGCTCGAGCAATGTCACTCCTCCGGGGCGGGCCGTCCCTGGAGAGAGTGATGTCACCAGGCCACGCCCGGAGGGAGTGACGTCACTCGGGCCCCCCCCGGAGGGAGTGACATTGCTCGGGCACGCCCGGAGGGAGTGACGCTCCGGGCCATGCCCCGGAGGGAGTGACCACGCTCGGGCCAAGCCCCCGGAGGCAGTGACCTTGCTCGGGCCCCGCCCCCGGAGGGAGTGACATTGCTCAGGCCACGCCCCCGGAGGGAGTGATGTCACTTGGGCCCCGCCCCCGGAGGGAGTGACATTGCTCAGGCCACGCCCGGATGGAGTGACCTCGCTGGGGCCCCGCCCCCGGAGGGAGTGACATTGCTCGGGCCACGCGACATTGCTCGG
Organism: Anolis apletophallus; assembly: GCA_030556195.1. NCBI lineage: Eukaryota > Metazoa > Chordata > Lepidosauria > Squamata > Anolidae > Anolis > Anolis apletophallus. The sequence goes on along the minus strand of JARBWK010000011.1, from coordinate 2,560,820 downwards.
GGCACGCCCCCGGAGGGAGTGACGTCGCTCGGGCCATGCCCCCGGGAGTGATGTCGCGCCAAGCCGCCCCCCGGAGGAGTGACATCGCTTGGGCCACGCCCCGGGAGGGAGTGACATTGCTCGGGCCACGCCCCGGAGGGAGTGACATTGCTCGGGCCACGCCCCCGGAGGGAGTGACATCGCTCGGGCCACGCCCCCGGAGGGAGTGACATCGCTCGGGCCACGCCCCTGGAGGGAGTGACGTCACTCGGGCCACGCCCCCGGAGGGAGTGACGTCACTCAGGCTGCAGTCCTCCTCCCTCCCTCCTGAGGCCACGCCAAGTTGTCCCACTGGCAGCGGCAGCTGCGCTGCATGAATGGGGCGCTGCATGGAAGGACGCCGCGCAGCTGCCGCTGGGACAACTCAGCGTGAGTCATCGCCATTTTTTTGGGCCTAGATCTGGCGCCCCCCTCGGCTTACGCCCATAGGCCACGGCCTTGCTGCCCTACTGGATAATCCGGGCCTGTTGCAAATGGATTGTGTACTTTGGGCATCTTTCCCATCCAGGAACAGACCCCGGGACTTACCCCTCCGAAGAGGGAACTTTGATGACTTCAGTCACTGTCCGAATTTCTGTGCGAGCAGAACCTAGAGGAAGGAGAAGACAAGGCGGTCAATCCTTGGAGCACTTTTATTTCTTTCATCCAGAAGGGAAGGTCATGAAATAGGATGTATGGTTTGAACGGAATTGTAGGAAACGTGTGTGGTTGGGTCTTGCATAGCCTAGGGATGCCGTCCTAAGTTTTCCTCTATCGATCTGGCTTTTAATCTCGCTTTTAATGTTGCTGCAAATCATGTTTTATTCGTATGTTATTATGTTTAGTTATGATCAATTGTTTGTATTAATTCCTCTCCGTCCCCTGCCACGCCTTGCTGTGGCCCCGTCTGTGTATATGTGTTTTGTGTCTGTATATATGTGTCTATATATTTGTGAATCTATATATATACTAGCTGTACCCGGCACGCGTTGCTGCGCAATATTTAGGAGATGCGAGAAAGTCTGAGTATGTAAGGGTTGGAATTGATGTTACTTATGGTCTTGGTGGGGTCATGGCTGTGTCGTTGTGGGTTGTTCTGGTGGGTGGGATGTTGAAGTCCTGGGGAGTTGTCGGTGTGTGGTGTTGCTGGTGTTCTGCAGAGCTTGTGGATATACAATGGCATACAAATGGGCTGAGCAGTAGACGCAAGGTTGTGTTATGTGCGTATAGTGTTGTGTGTAGGTATTACTTTTTTGGTGAGTTAGTGGGTGTGTGGTGGCATTGTGGGTGGTAGTATGTTGTGGAATGCTTGTGTGGGTGGGGTGTTTTGGGTGTTTGTGTGTGTTTGTAGAGTATCAGTGCAGTGTTGTGTTGTGTTGTGGTTGGAGTATAGGTGGAGTTGTTTTTTGTTTGTGGTGGTGGTAGGTGTTGTGTGTGCGGGGTCCCGTAAGGTTGGGGGGATGGGTTGTGATAGGAAGTTGTGTTGTGTTGTGTGGGTAGGAATTGCTGGAGTATTGTGCCTGGGACGTGTGTGTATTTGGAGGTGTGTGTGGTGGTGAGTAGTGAGTGCAGTCCTGGGTTTTGTGTTGGGGAAGTTGTCAGGTATTTGTGGGGTGTATTTTGTGTGTGTTTCACTCCTATGATACACTCTATTACTTCCAACAGTGGTGACATAGTTGTCTCAGTCTGGCTGTGTGCTGGTTGTGATGTGGAGGGGGTGTTGCTTTTGCCAGTGGTGTTTATTGTGAATTTTGGTTGGGGTGGGTTTTTGTGTTGCAGGATTGTTTTTTTTTTGTGGGTTTTGTAAGTTTGTGTTCTTCCAGCGGTATGTGTTTGTCAGTGGTGCCTGTGTTCCTCCTGCCCTAGTGTTAGTGTTATGTCCTCCTGGTAGTTGTTATGTCCTCCCGTGTTAGTTTCTGTTTAGCAGTGGTTTCTACAGTATGCAGTGGTATGTATGTGTTGTGTGTGAGTTGCGTAGTGGGTCTGTAGAGGTAGGCATCGCGAGTTGTGTGGCTGTCATGTTGTGGGTGTCTTTTGTCCTGTGAGTTGTATGTATGTGTGTCACATTTGTGTATCTTCTGCATATTGGCGTTGTGTGGTATTTTGTGCTGGCTTGGTCTTTTGGATTGTGTTTCTCAAGTGTGGTTGTGAGAGTTGTAGTGTCTGGAGGAGTGTGTGGCGTTTTTTTTATTTTATTGTTGTGATTGTGTGGCTGATCGTACCGTGGTCAGTGGTTTGTGGTGATTACCAGTGGTCAGCACAATCTATCAGTTCCAAACTCCGAATGCCACAAAGAACCTGTTCCCTCCTAGAGCTTGGTCTTTTGGTTGTGTTTTTTGGTTGCTTGGTGTCTGGAGGAGTGTGTGGTGTTTTTTAAATTTTGTTGTTGTGATTGTGTGGCTGATTGTACCGTGGTCAGTGGTGATTAAGTGTGATCAGCACAATCTATCAGTTCCAAACTCCGACTGCCACTAAGAACCTGTTCCCTCCTAGAGCTTGGTCTTGACAGTTTAACCCACAAAGACCAACTGACTAAATTCAAATCACTCAGCATTCTAACCTAGCCTTGGCTGGCTCCGCCCACCATTACTATGGGAACTCAACCTCCCTGCATTTTGTGTGGGCTGATGTCGGCCAATGGGATTCGCTGGCGGCCACGGAGGATGCTGGGAAATGTAGGGTTTTTTTGTATCGTTGTTTTGGGGGCCTTCTATGTTTGGGGTGGGAAAGTTTCTTTGCTAAAAACCTTCCTTGCCGGAGGCCTATTTTTGTTGCCAAGTTTGGTGTGTCTGCCTTGGAAGGTTTCTCTGTCTATGGCAGTCGTTCGATGACGGGTCCTCCTTTATATATATAGATAATGAGAGCTGTCATGCTTAGTAGATTATAGACAGCAAAACTACCAATGCAGACACACCAAACCAGGCCACATACACACACAACCCAACGAGGTATGTTTACCACCCGAAAAAGTTTTTTTTATTAATGAAACAAAGCATTCAAAATTAAGAAAAACGAATTGGACTACAACTCCCATCAACCCCCACGCTAAAACATCACAGCGCATGCGCGGTGCTTACTCCCGCACACGGAAAGCCCTTCTCGCTCCCCCCGCCAGCATGGAGAAAACTGGAAGGAAGGAAGGAAGGAGGGGAGAAGAAAGGAAGTAAAAAGGAAGGATAGTGGGAAGGAACGAAGGAAAAAGGAAGGATACCAGGAAGGGAGGGTAAAGGAGGAGTAAGGAATAGAAGGATACAAGGAGCGAAGAAAGGTAGGATGGATGGAAGGAAAGGAATACTATATCATTTTCCCCTTCCTTCTTTGCCTCTTTCCTGCCTTTCCTCCCCCTTTTCTTTCCTTTCTACTCTCTCTCCTTCCTTCCTTCGGTACCTCTTGCTTTCCTTCCAAGGCCTTGGAAGTTAACACCATCACCTTGAAGGTGATCCGGTGCTCAACCGGAAGCCAATGAAGCTGCTGGAGGATGGGAGTTATGTGACATCTCACTGGAGTCCCAGTGAGAAGATGGGCAGCTGCATTCTGGATGAGCAGCTTAAGTTTCCGGATCACTGACAAGGGCCTTACAGTAGTCCAGTCTCAAGATGACTGTGGCTTGGAGCACCGTGGAAGGTCATCTCTGGATAGGTAGGGGGACAGACGCCTAGCTTGCCGCAGATCGAAAAAGGCAGTTTTGCTGACGCTGGAGACCTGGGCCTCCATCGACTGCAACGGGTCTAAGACGACCCCAAGGCTCATTACTGAGGACCTCGGGCATAATGCCTCACCATCCAAGCTAGGCAGCCGGACCCCCACCCAGCCCACTGGATGCCCCAGCCACAGTATCTCCGTCTTTGCTGGATTCACCCTCAATCTGCTGGCATGCAGCCAACCAGTCACGGCTTCAAGGAACTGTTGGAAACAAGAGGGTATGGAGTCCGGCCGGCCTTCCATCTTCAGAACGAGCTGGGTGTCGTCAGCGTACTGACAACATTCCAGCCCAAAGCTTCGGACCAAACCAGCAAGTGGTCACATATAGATGTTAGCAATCCTCCAGATAGATTGATTAGATAGAGATGGATAATTAGGTAGGTAGGTAGATGGATCAGGAGGACTGCTGGGAGTTGCAGCCCAAGAATAGGTAGAGAAGGAAGAAAGGGGAGAATGAGGGAGGGAAAGAAAAGGGGGGGGGAGGAAGGAAGGAGAGAGAGAAAGAAGGAGAGAGAGAGAGGGAGAGAAGGATGGCCACAGCAACATGTGGCGGGTACAGCTAGTTATGAATAAAATAAAACAACCTTTTTAATTAATGCTTTGGAAAGTTTGAAAAGTATTCATGACGATGGGAACCCGGACTGTTCCGCTCCCAGGGTTTTACTCACGTTTCATCATGATAGTCACTGTGGCCAGGATGACTACGGCAGCCAGGCACGCAAGGATAATGCCAGCCCCGGTCGACCTGAAAAATCCCCGTCCTGCAAGGAGGAATGTGCATGATGTGGAGCATGGCACATCACTCTCCACCCAGACTGGCCTTTCCAGGGTTGTTGGGGGCCTGAGGAACTCAAGAGCTAAGGCGGATGGGAGAGCTTCAGGGGGGAGTGGCCTCGAATGCTACAGCTGAGGTCCTTGGAAGGAATTGACCTCAGGCCCGGATTACCCATAAGGCCACCCTAAGCCATGGCGGTAAGGTTGCCACCTGTCCCGTACTATACGGGACGTCTCGTATTTTTACTCTGAATTTCGTGTCCCGTATTTTCAGCTCCTGTCCCGTATATGTCCTCATCCAATCCTCTCTCTACTTCCACCTTTCTCCGCACTCTTTACTTCCGCCCTTCCCTTGGCTTCTGTATCTGTAGCTTTTGTCAGTTCCGGTCTCTATTCCTCGTTTAAATCTCGTCGTTTATTTCATTGAATTGTGTGGCTTCCTTTAAATTTCTGCCCTTCTTATTTATGTCTCTCTCCGCCTCTTTGCCCTTCCTTGCGTAACTTCTTGGATCTCTCCGTCTCTGCCGCTTCTTATTGTTTATAAAGAAGGGCCTCGCTAGCCGCAACAACGGCAAACGTGCTCTCTTCTTCCAAGGCCAACAGGAAGTGCATTATTGTAAAATTGGCTAGTATAATTGGTCCCATCCTCTAATGTAATTCAGTCCCTGCAAACTTCTCCAAAATTGAAACTGGGCCTCTGCATGTTTTTTCTGCATGTTTTGTCATACCTAATGCATTGTACTGCTATTATAAAAGTAGTAGTAGTAGTAGTAGTAGTATGTATACAGTACAATTCAAACACAGTGGGTGCAAAACAAAACACGAAATGGCACTATCGAGTCAATATATATTGTGAAACAGTCAAAATAGATAATAACATGAAGTCATACCGCCCAAAGTCCAAGTATAAGTAAATCCACAGGACTCGTATGAAAGTCATTCAGTGGTGTATGATGTAGACCAGGGGTGCTCAGGATGGTGATCATCTGGGTGATCTTCAGGCCCCTGACCAGGTCAATCGCTGCTGGTCCTCTTCACGCGCCCCTGCATGCTTCAAACAAGTCCTCAGTCGTTGCTCCTCCACGCTGCCTGCTCGCGCGCCGCCTCCAAGAGCTCATGAGTCCAAGAGGCAGAATGGGCGCTTCGGCAGCCCCCTCTTTTGCATCCCTCCTCCTCCCTCCGTCCTTCTCCAGCCACTCAGAGTCGTCGGAGACCAAAGGGGGTGGCTGTGGATGATGCGATGCATGGCTGGCCCCGCGCGCATGCGCAGAAGCGCCCATTCTGCCTCTTGGGACTTCTCGTGAGCTCTTGGAGGTGGCGCACATGCTGGCGGCGTGGTAATAGGAGCAATGATGGAGGAGGAGAAGAAGAAGGACGCTTTGGGGTCATTTCCTTACCGCATCTCAAAGGTCGGTCTTTTTACTTTGGGGTGGGTGCTTGATTGTTCTGTGGCATGTCTCTTTGTTTCCTTTTTATTTTTAAAAATGGCCTTTTAGCTCCAAAGCCTCTCTGCTTGCTTTTTTCCTTGAGAAATATATGTTGGGGAATATGGAAATGTGGGAGAAATGGGATGGTTGGATGTATTTTTGCATGCCCCTTTGTTTACCTTGCTGAGTATTAAATGGCCTTTTAGCTCCAAAGCCTCTCTGCTTGCTTTTTTCCTTGAGAAATATATGTTGGGGAATATGGAAATGTGGGAGAAATGGGATGGTTGGATGTATTTTTGCATGCCCCTTTGTTTACCTTGCTGAGTATTAAATGGCCTTTTAGCTCCAAAGCCTCTCTGCTTGCTTTTTTCCTTGAGAAATATATGTTGGGGAATATGGCAGTGTGGGAGAAATGGGGTGGTTGGATGTATTTTTGCATGCCCCTTGTTTACCTTGCTGAGTATTAAATGGCCTTGCAGTTCAAAAGCCTCTTCTTACTTTCTGGCTGATAATATGTGTGGTAATATGGCAGTGTGGGAGAAATGGGGCGGTTGGATGTATTTTTATGCTCTGTTTTATATTGTTGTTATTAAATTGAAATGTTGATGTTTTATAACTTCATTTTATGTAAACTGCCCCGAGCCTGCTGGAAGGAGCGGTACATAAAAATGAATAATAAATATAAATAAATAAATAAGAAAATAGTTATACGTTTTACATTTCTGGGTAGGTGATCTTTGGGACTTGGTTTTTTAATCAGTAGCTCCCATGCTGAAAAAGTCTGAGCACCCCTGATGTAGACCATAAGTATAACAAATCTGCATAGAGTATTCCACTTCAAACGAAGGGAGTTCAATGTCAGAGACACGATGCCGCTTCGCGTCTCTGACGCGACGCCGCTTTGCTCCGCCTCTTGCTCCTTCTTTCCCCTGCCCTTCGTCCATTCGAATGGATGAAGGGCGGGGGGAAGGAAAAGGAGCAAGAGGCGGAGCGAACTAAAGAGAGTGGTAAAGTTCCACAGGCTAGAGAGCGGATAATTCCGGACTGGCGCGGCACAGTGTAGTATTCCAAAGGTAAAGAGAACCTTGTGGACGTGAAGGGAAAGCGGTGGGTCCCTCCAACACGTAAAGGCTCTGAAACTTAGGCCGACGGCACACTGTTGATTCTTTGCTGGCCAAAAAACCGTTTCACCATTGCTGGCTTTATCAAGGCATTAATATATAATATAGTAAGGCGTCCAACACATCTAGTTCAAGTACAAAAGTAACACATATAAGTCAAGCAATGCATATCATCCAAAACTAGCCCAATGAAATTGTCAATAATAATATATATACATACCAGGAAAATTCATGACAGATACATAACCCTTCCCAAATGGATAGGGTGACCTAAAGGTAACATATAATACAAGAGTTGATCTGCTTATATACTTATTCAATCAAATCAACATTGAATTAAGACTGATGGGATCGTTTAGGCCACGTGGCCATTCAGAATCTAACATTAAGATCCATTTGTTTTCTACACATCTTAATTGGTTGACTGTATCCATTTGAGAGTTGGGAATGATCCTTTCAAGAACTCTTATTTTTAAAGACGAAGCGGCGTGATAAAATGCTGAATCAGTGGCACCCTGCGTAATTTTAGATCTGTGTTCTACGAACCTTTTACGGATATCTCTGTTAGTTTGACCCACGTAAATGAATGGGCATTCACACGTGATTGCATACACGGCCAGATTCGTGGCACATGTAGCAAGAGCCTAGATTTTAAAAGATCTTTGCTTGGATGGGCTGGTAATTTCTTTATCACTGGAAATATTAGGACATACAGAACACCTTCCACACACTCTGGTCCCAGGGCTAAGGCTACTTTTAATTGCATTAGATTTAAGACTAGAGTGCACTAAATAGTCACGAATATTTTGCGTGCATTTATACGCAATGAGTGGCATATTCTCCAAGCCATTAATCCCAGATACCAATGGCCAGTGCTTTTTAATAAGATCTACTATTGGCTTACTATGGGGTGTCGAAGTCAGGGGCCAAACAATGCGATTAGATGGTGACTGGGGAGTGGCGTTAAATAATGTATGTCTAGGAATTTTATTGGCGCGCTGTCTGGATTTAAGAATAGAATTAATTGGGTATCCTCTATCCAAGAAGTTATTAGTTAGTTTGTCTGCCTCCGCTATATAATCCGATTCATTCGAGGAATTCCTTTTGATCCTCAAAAACTGAGAATACGGGAGATTATGTTTTAGCGAATGGGTATGGAAACTGCTGAAGTGCAAAAAGTTATTCTTCTTGGCATTTTTATGAAAGTTCTTGATTCTAAGACGATTATCTGCTACATACACTGAGACATCTAAAAAAACTAATGATTTGGAAGTCATAATTGACAGTAAATGAGATCGACTCGTGCCACGTTCCCTACCAGGTAGTAAATGCTGTCACACTGGCTTCCCTACTCAAAATTATTTTGAGTATTTCATAATATATATTGGCTTGATAGCGCCATTTCGTGTTTTGTTTGGCACCCACTGTGTTTGAATGGTTTAATCTAGCCTTGCTGTTTTCTGCTCTATACAGTACAATGCATTAGATATGGTAAATAATGCAAGACACATCCTATGTGCTGTTAAGAGGGTGTAAGTCAGTTTCTTTTATGAATTTTAATCATGATCTTATTCTGTTGATACAGCTATTTCTACCTAAGGTTTGATGTTGAAGTTTTTATGAAGTGTCCCTTATTTTGGTGAAAAATCCCGTATTTTTAGGTAAATGTCCCTTACTTCTTATATCAAAGAGTGGCAACCCTATAAGGCGGATGGGAGAGCTTCAGGGTGGAGTGGCCTCGAATGCTACAGCTGTGATCCTTGGAAGGAGTTGACCTCAGGCCCGGATTACTCATAAGGCCACCCTAGGCCATGGCCTAGGGGCGCAAGCCAAGGGGGGCGCAGTTCACATGGACAAAAAAATTGAAACAAAACCGCAACGCGCGGCATGGAGATGACTCCCTCTCTCTCTCGGGGGAGGGCGGGGGGAGAGCGCTGCGAGGGGGTGGAGGACGAGGGAATGGCGCCCCCCTTGCCATCGTGCCTGCCCCTTGTCAAGGAAGGAGGGCGCGAGAAGGAGGAGGCAGAGGTTAAGCCCCCGAGGCCGCTGTCAGGCATGCGCGGCACCCAGGAACATGGCAGAAGAGGCAGAGGTGCTCACGCCCTCCTGCTGCGCATGCCCAGCAGTGGCCTTGGGGGCGGGGCTTCCCTCTGCCTCCACCTCCTTGACTCAAGGAAGGAGGGCGCGCCGCGAGGAAGAGGAGGTGGAGGGAAGCCCCGCCCCGGGGCCGCTGCCTCAAGGAAGGAGGGTGCGCGGCGGCGCGAGGAGGTGGGGGGGTGCAGTAGAGGTTGGTTTGGGGGCGTAATTCCAAAGTGTGGCCTAGGGCGCCAAAAGGGGTTAATCTGAGCCTGGTTGACCTGATACTCGCATCTCTGTGTGCCCCCCTCTGCCTCCCACACTTTGCAGGAGAAGGGGCAAAGCATCCATAAAGAGGCACCCCAAAGGGCCACCCCACCCACCGAAATCCATGTTCTCTCTTGGCACAATGGCCGCTTTGACAGAAACCCAACCCGGCAACGCCAGGCCAGAGGAAAAGGGAAGACGAGACGCCGTGACTTACCAGGGTCATAAGGAGGTGGAACTGTCAAAAAAGAGAAAACAAATCTGTTGAAACAGGGCACACAAAGGTTGTAGACACAGTCATATTGTGCAAAAATGCTACAGAGAGGTTGCACAGACATGTTACAGAGAGCCATGTTTCACTAAAATGTTATAGACACGTTATGGAGAGCCATGCTGCACAAAAAATGTTATAGACAGATTGCACAAGCATGTTACAGAGGGTCATGTTGCACAAAGACATTATAGCCAGATTGCACAGACATGTTCCAGACTGAGTCGTGTTGCACCAAAACATTATATCCAGATCGCACAAAGATGTTACAGAGGGTCATGTTGCACAAAAGCGTTATAGACAGATTGCACAGACATGTTGCTGAGAGTCATACTGCACAAAATGTTATAGTGAGATTTCACAAACACGTTCCAGACTGAGTCATTTTGCACAAAAATTATATCCAGATTGCACAAACATGTTTCAGAGAGTCATATTTCACAATACCACATTGGGCATAGCATGTTATCACGTTTCACAAAACATTATAGAGCCGTCCGATTGCTCGAAATCTTATTGACATAACATTAGGGAGTCACGTTGTCCAAAAATGTTATGGCCAGATTAGACGAACATGTTACAGAGGGTCATGGTGCACATACATGTTACATACTGAGTTATGTTGCACAAAAATGTTATGACCAGATTAGAGGAACATGTTACAGAGGGTCATGGTGCACATACATGTTACATACTGAGTTACGTTGCACAAAAATATTATGGCGCCAGATTAGACAAACATGTTACAGAGGGTCATGGTGCACATACATATTACATACTGAGTAACATTGCACAAAAATGTTATGGCCAGATTAGACGAACATGTTACAGACTGAGATGTGTTGCACAAAAATTAATATCCAGATTGCACAAACATGTTACAGAGAGACATATTTCACAATACCACATTGCACATAACATGTTACCATCTTGCACAAAACGTTATAGAGCCGTCCTATTGCTCGACATCTTATTGCCATAACATTAGGGAGTCACGTTGTCCAAAAATGTTATGGCCAGATTACACACACACAAAAGAAAAATGTTATAGATGGATTGCACAAACATGTTCCAGAGAGTCATGTTACATGGCACACAAAGGTTGTAGACACAGTCATATTGTGCCAAAATGTTCTAGACAGCCTGCACAAACATGTTGCAGGTGGTCATATTTCACAAGACTACTCATTGCACATAAAACGTTACACAAAAGCATTATCGGGTGTCCTCTTGCTCCAAATCTTCTTGGCATCACATTAGGGCAGGGGTCGGGAACCTATGGCTCGGGAGCCAGATGTGGCTCTTTCCATGATTGCATCTGGCTCTCCAGAGCAGCCTGGGCCTCAGTTTCCCAGCATGCAGCGGGGACGAGTGACGCAAATGCGTCGCGACTACCGCTTCCACGCCGCCATCGCCACATCTTCCTTTCCTTCTCTCTCCTCTCCTTCCTTTTCCCTCCTTCTCCCTCTTCCTTCCTTCCTTTACCATCCTTTCTTTCTCCCCTTCACTCTTTCCTTCTCCTTCTCTTCTTCCTTTTCCCTCCTTCTTCCTTTTTCCCATCCTTTCTTCCTTCTCCCCTCTTCCTCTTTCCTTTCCTCCCTCCTCCCCTTCCTTCTTTCCTCCATTCTTCCTTCCTCTTCCTTCCTTTCTTTCTCCCCTTCACCTTTCTTTCGTTCTCTCTCCCTTCCTTTTCCCTCCCTCTCTCCCTTCCTTCTTTCCTCCATTCTTCCCTCTTCCTTCCTTCCTCTTCCTTTCCTTCTCTTCTCCCCTTCACCCTTTTTCCTTCTCCCCTTCCTTCCCTTCCCTTCCTTCCCTTTCTCTCCCTTCCTTCTTTCTCCTCCATTCTTCTCTCTTCCTTCCTTTCTCTCTCTTCCTTCCTTCCTCTTCCTTCCTTTCTTTCTCCCCTTCACCCTTTTCCCTCACTCTCTTTCCTTTCTTTTCCCCTCCCTTTCCTTTCCTCCCTTCCCATTTCCTTCTTTCTTTTCCCCTCCTTGTCTCTCTCCTGCTTTTCTTTTCTTCCTTTTCCATTGTTCGTTCTTCTTCTCTTTCTTCTTCTCCCCCTCCCTCCTTTATTTCCTCTGTCTTTCTTTCTTTCCTTCCCCCTTCCTTCCTTCCTTCCGTCTTCTCTTCCTTCCCAGAGTCCTGAGCGTGCCTTTTGCAGAGCCAGGTCTGAAGTGTCCCGTCATCTTGCCGGGGAATTATTTTCTCATCGTATGTACGTATAGACTCACATTGAGTTGAATTCAGACTTAAAATATATTATACATTACATTATATGGCTCTCACTGAAATACATTTCCAATTATTTTGCTTTCATGTCTCTCGGAGGCAAAGAGGTTCCCGACCCCTGATCTAAATGGTTCTAAAGTACTTACAAAACTAAAATTCTGGTGGTGAACACTGGGTGGCGCTGGTGCTTTGCTTCTACAGTGTTGCTAAAGTTCTGGTGGTGAACACTAGGTGGCGCTGGTGCTTTGCTTCTAGTGTGCTGCTAAAGTTCTGGTGGTGAACACTAGGTGGCGCTGGTGCTTTGCTTCTACAGTGTTGCTAAATTTCTGGTGGTGAACACTAGGTGGCGCTGGTGCTTTGCTTCTACAGTGTTGCTAAAGTTCTGGTGGTTAACACTAGGTGGCGCTGGTGCTTTGCTTCTTCTACAGTGTTGCTAAAGTTCTGGTGGTGAACACTAGGTGGCGCTGGTGCTTTGCTTCTACAGTGTTGCTACAGTTCTGGTGGTGAACACTAGGTGGCGCTGGTGCTTTGCTTCTACAGTGTTGCTACAGTTCTGGTGGTGAACACTAGGTGGCGTTGGTGCTTTGCTTCTACAGTGTTGCTAAAGTTCTGGTGGTGAACACTAGGTGGCGCTGGTGCTTTGCTTCTACAGTGTTGCTAAAAGTTCTGGTGGTGAACACTAGGTGGCGCTGGTGCTTTGCTTCTACAGTGTTGCTAAAGTTCTGGTGGTGAACACTAGGTGGCGCTGGTGCTTTGCTTCTACAGTGTTGCTAAAGTTCTGGTGGTGAACACTAGGTGGCGCTGGTGCTTTGCTTCTACAGTGTTGCTAAAGTTCTGGTGGTGAACACTAGGTGGCACTGGTGCTTTGCTTTCCACAGTGTTGCTAAACACTAGGTGGCTGGTGCTTTTGCTTCTGCAGTGTTGCTACAGTTCTGGTGGTGAACACTAGGTGGCGCTGGTGCTTTGCTGTTGCTACAGTGTTGAACACTAGTTCTGGTGGTGAACACTTCTGGTGGCGAACACTGGTGCTTTGCTTCTACAGTGTTGCTACAGTTCTGGTGGTGAACACTAGGTGGCCCTGGTGCTTTGCTTCTACAGTGTTGCTACAGTTCTGGTGGTGAACACTAGGTGGCGCTGGTGCTGGTGCTTTGCTACAGTTCTGGTGGTGACAGTGTTCCTAAAGTTCTGGTGGTGAACACTAGGTGGCGCTGGTGCTTTGCTTCTACAGTGTTGCTACAGTTCTGGTGGTTAACACTGCATTAGGGAGTTCTGTATCTCCAAAATGTTACAGGGCGCCATATTTCCCCCAACATGCTAGGCCTATGGCGCAAAAGGTTATCGAGGCCTACCATCGACCACAAGCTCCACGGTCCCGAACCGGGTTTCGTTAACCGACTCTACCAGGGCTGAATAGTTTGCGGTGTCGTTGAGGGTGAGGGCTGTGATCTGAAGGGAGCAGTTGGAATCCATGGTCTCTCGCCTAGTGTAGCTTGCCCCTTCGCTTTGGACAGACCACGGATGGAAATAGACCATGATGGTGCTAGGCTTGTCTGTTTCCCCTCGGAACCAGCGGCAGACCACTATGTCTAGAGGGCGAGTGACTGGGGTGAGGAGGACGCGTCCCCCTTCCACTGGCTTCGGAGGCGCCACCGTGATATTGGTGTCTTTCCAGATGGCTTCGCTCGACAAGAAGCAAACGCTCAGGACAAAGGCTGCGGAGAGAAGAAGGCACGTCACTCCCAGCAAAGGCAATTCAAACCCACACCTGGCTCTTATCTCAAAGCAGCCCCTGGACCTCCGAAACATGTCTCCAACGAAGCGGTTCTCAAAGTGTGCTCCATAGAGCCCTTGCTCCTCCTCCTACTACTACTACTACTACAAAGGCTGGGTGGCCATCTCTTGGGGGTGCTTTGATTGTGCATTTCTTGCCTGGTAGAAGGGGTTGGACTGGACGGCCCCTGGAGTCACTATTATTATTATTATTATCCCTCTCTCGCTTCTTCCTTCCTTCCCTCCTTTCCTCTTTCCTTCCTTCCTTCCTTCCTTCCTTCCTTCCTCCCTCCCTTCCCTTCCTTCCTTCCCTCTCCTTGAATCCCTCCTTTCCTCTTAATTCCCTTCCTATTTCCTTCCCTCTCTCATTTCCTCTTTCCTCCCTTCCTTCCTCTCTCCTTCCTTCTTCCCCTTCCTTCCTTCCTCCTTCCTTCCTTCCTCCCTCTTTCCTTCCCTTCCTTCCCTTCCTTCCTTTTCCTTCCTCTCCTCCTTTCCTTCCTTCTTTCTAGGGCCCATCCCGCCTCCGCTCTGCTGCCGCCCCGGCCTCTCCTGGCTGGGCTTTTGGCGCCCCTCTTCTTCCCCCCCCCCTCCCCTCCCTTGGCTTGCCTCCGCCGGCCGGCCATTGTGATCTCAGCGGGTGCCAAGGGGGCCCCAGGTGGCCTCCCCCCAACCCCCTTCCCCCTCCTCTCCGCAGCAGCAGCACCTTGCTTGACCACACACTCACACTCACAGACCCGCCACTCACCCTCCCCGGTGTGTTGCCTGGTGTGCAGGTGCAGCCCGTTCATTGCTTCCTGGGCTGCCTTGGGCTTGGTTTCCACTTTGCCTTCAGAAAGGAGCTCTCTCTCTCTCTCTCTCTCTCTCTCTCTCTCTCTCTCTCTCCTGGGTCCTCTTTCTCCTCTTTGTGGTCTGAGACCTTCACTCACACTTCTGGGTCTGGGTCCCAACATCCCATGGACACACACGGCCATTCCCAATCCAGATTATCTGATTTGAATCAGAATAATAACAACAATATTTAATAATATAACATTATTAAATATTATTTGATAATATTATTTAATAATATAATATTATTTAATATAATATTATTTAATAATATAATCGGAATAATTATTATTATTATTATTATAAACAATAATAATAATAAACCAAGGATGGAGGACCACCGCCTCCCAAAGATACTACTCTACGGTGAACTCGCCACAGGTCAGCACAAGAGAGGCGCCCCCAAAAAGAGATAAAAGGACTCCCTGAAACAACATCTCAGGCTCGGCCAGATTGATCCCCAACAATGGTCCACCCTGGCCTCACATCAGGAGGCATGGAGGCGCACTCTCCACAATGCTGCGGCCTCTTTCGAGAAGTCACGGCGAACGGGTCTCGAAGAGAAACGACAACACAGAAAGAACCGCAACTTGGAAACGACATCACCCAAGGAGACTTTCTGCTGTGCTTTCTGCAACCGAAGTTGCCTATCCCAGATTGGCCTTTTTAGTCATCAACGCGCTTGTAAAAAGCGTGGGACGAGTCCTTCCTAAGAACCTTCATTCGCGAAGTAATGCCGAGAGAGAGAGAACCAGCCTCACAGGACCTTCTATTTGTGAAGACCTGGTACAACCTATCATGGAACGCTCCGCTGCGTGATATGTGTGTAGCAACTCCATCACAGCCCTGACGAAGCGAAACCCGCGAAACGGTGAAACGCTTTGGTGCCACGACACTTCAAGCCGTTGGCAAAGCTTCCACCATCGGTGTGAAGCCCAGTTGCCCCATACGCTACGCTACACAGCTTGGCAAAGGTTCCCTGCTATTACGAGGAAACCTCGCGCCATCCTTGGAAATCAAGGAAGGAAGGAAAGGAGATTTCCGTTGCAGCAGCTTGCTACGCCTGTTCCACTTTACGGCCACGAGCCGATTGAACTCCGGGACGCCGCGGAAGACTGCCCGCCCGTCCCGCACTCTGAGTGAGTACTATATTGAAGCCTGGATCCCCAAGCCAAGATTTAGCCCTCGGACACAAAAAACAGACCGTGTCCCACCTCCTGCAGAAAGTAAACAAACTTTCCCGCAACCGGAGCAGGAAAAGCCGCGGCTTTGCCGCTCCACATCCTCAGGCGAACCAGTTGGTTTGCATGTAAGACACAGTTAAGGACACAAACACATGTATTAACATTGTTAGACAACACATATTGTTGGTTTAGTGATTTTCCCATACCCACATGTGTATATTTCATGTACCCTATTGTTATATGTGTTGTAAATGTTCATTGTGTGATCTTATATCCATCATTATGATTGCAATTTACATGCTTTGCATTCGTTTCACCCACTGTGTTTAAACCCATGTATAATGTATTGTGCTCCTGTTTTGCACCTTGTGTTATAATCTCATTATATGTGTATATTTACATGTGTTTTTGATAAATAATTGGTATAATACCTTACTGGCTTTTCCCTATTCATTTATGCTGTTTAAGATATTTATCTTCCTTGTGTATACTTAGGATTGCTAGTGTCCTTATACATATAGAGACTACAGCATTGCTCCTATAGAGGTGCACTCATTCAGATCCAATCATAGGTCATCTGTGAATTCTGTGGATTGCTTCCACTATTTGTTTTGAGAGAGAGAGAACTCCAGGAATCGCCGAGGAATGCAGAAGAAAACAACAGAAAGGGACACTGGAAAGCGCTGAGAGATGAGGAGTGCGTCAGCTCCCCCTGGTGGCCAGAAGTTTGCCTCTGTTCATCTATATATGTCGTATGTTGAACTGCAGGGATTGTCTGGAAGTATGTGTGCTGTAATCCACCCTGAGTCCCCTTCGGGGTGAAAAGAGCGGAATATAAATAAAGGATATAAATAAATAAATACATTTGTTTCGCAATCTCTTTTGATTGGCTCCCTCTCTCCCGAGGGGGAGGATGAAACCCCCTTCCACACTCCATCATTGCCAATAATCGGGATTAGAACGCCACTCTGGGCAACGACAACCATTCATAAACTGGGAGTGAAAAACCGCGAAACAGCGAGCCCGCGAAAAGCGAGCCGCTAAGTATCGAAGGAACACTGTACTCTGCGTTATACAATGCCTTCCTAAGCTAAATCAAGTGGCCGAAGTCTTCCATATATTGAAGCATTGGCATAGTCATCTAACACAGTCTTTCTCAACCAGTGTGCCATGGCACACTAATGTGCCGTGACGGACCTCCTGCTGTGCCGCGAGAAAAGCTCTCTGCCCCCCTTCCTTCCCACTCCTCCTGCCGAACTCCTGCTGCTTGGGAGAGGAGGAGGAAGGGCCGGGTGGCGGCGAAGAAAAAGAAGAAGGGGCCGGGGCACCACCTCCTTTGGCCGTTTCCCCAGCCAGCCTCCAATCCACCATGACTCCCGCCATGACTCTCTCCCCTTGCTCGCTGAAGCCGCGTGGAGGAGGAGCCCCACCCACTGAAGCCCGTCCACCACTCATGCTCCTCCTCTGTGGGAGAGCTGAAGCTGGGGGGAGGGGGCAGGGCATGGCGTGGCCTGGCTCTGCCTCCTCCCCCGGCTTCGGCACTCCCAGCAGCCACTCCAGCCTTGAGGGGACAGTGCCAAGCCAGCATTGTGCTGGCTCTGGCACCGCTGGCTTGGCACTGCCCCCTCAAGGTTGAAGCAGCTGCTGGGAGAGGTGAAGCCAGGGGGAGGGGGCGGGGCATGGCATGGCTCCTCCCCCGGCTTCGGCACTCCCAGCAGCTGCTCCCAGCAGGCCACCGTCCCCAGCCGTTCTTTACTGTGTTAGAGTGTCATTTTGTGTCATTTTGGTTGGTGGTGTGCCCCCGGATTTTTTAAATGTTAAAAGTGTGCCGTGGCTCAAAAAAGGTTGGGAAACACTGGTCTAACAGATTTCCTGTCTGTGCTTGGAAATTAAACTAAAGGAGAAATAGACTCCACTGTGGCGCAGCTGGCTGGGAGTCAGCTGCATTAAGATCACTACTGACCAAAAGGTCATGAGTTCGAAGGCAGCCCGGGTTGGAGTGAGCTCCCGACCAAAATTGTGTAGCTTGTTGTCGACCTTTGCAGCCCGAAAGACAGTTGCATCTGTCAAGTAGGAAATTTAGGCACCACTTTGTGAGGAGGCTAATTTAACTGATTTACGAGGCCATAAAAATCTCCAGGAAGTATGCAAAGAATGAGGAAGCGACAGTTCCCCTGGTGGCCAGAAGCTGGAACGTTAAATAGCCTTTTAAGTGTCTGACTATATATGTTGTGTGTCTATGGCATTGAATGTTTGCCATGAATATGTACATTGTCATCCGCCCTGAGTCCCCTGCGGGGTGAGAAGGGTGGAATATAAATACTGTAACTCAGTGGTTCCCAAAGTGGGCAGTGGGGCGATCCAAGGGGGCCCTGGGAGGCTCAGGAGAATTTGGGGAGCGCTGAACCCCTATAAGGGACCGTTGGCATGAGCCAGGCTTGCCACTTACAGGGTCGCGCGCTTGCGAGGACGTCCCCGTCGGAAAAAAGAGGCCGATACACAGGACTGCACTGTGGACGGGGTTGATGAGAGGAAGGAAGCGTGCGCTGTGGTTTCCACGGCAACGCCTGCCCGGGAATTCCAACTCGCAGGGACACAGTCACAAGCGCACGATCCCTGGGCAGGCATTGCCATTTGATCCAGATCTGTCATTCATGGGAGTCTTAGTGGTCTGTGGAAGTCAGAGCTGAATTGGCTGAAGGTACTACAAATCCCATCATCCATTGCTCATAGTCCCCCAAACATATTGTTTTTGTGATTATTTCTGGAATTGAATGTTTGTAATTTGCACCTTTATTTACTATATTTTACGAAAAAGGTAGAAACATTAATACATATATCTTTCTGTTTAATTGGTATTAAATTTTGTAAAAAGATTACCTTCTAGGGGGGTGTTGCAGAAGACGCTGAGTCATCAGCGTCGGAGTATAGTATGCAGCTGGGTGGGGCTGAGAGTAATCTAAACACTGGAGCAGGCAGGAAAAGGAATGCAAGCGATTCCAACAGAGAAGGGTTGGAACAGAGGAAGAGAATTCGGCAGATACTTATGACTCCCACTGTCTCTGAATCCTTTGAGGGTTTTCACAGAGATGGGGAAAATGTGTCAGAAGAAAGTGATACCGATCTAGATTGGACTTTGGTAGAGGAAGTTAGGGATGTGTGTAATGCAGGCTCTAGTAGTGATACTTTTATGGGATTTGAAAGTGACAAAGACTGGCCCTCTGAAACTTCTGGGAATGATTGGGAAACACTAAGTTTTGAGAAACGCTGGGGAGCTTGGAGAGACGCACAAGGAGTGTCAGCTGCAGAGAGGGAGGCAGCTGCATCGCCTGATCAAGGAGAGTGTTCTTCTTCGGGCGAGTCTGATCTTTAGGGTTATATAATGTGGGCTTTGAAAGTGACTACTTGCGGCGGGCAAGGAGTTGCGTCTGGTATCCTGTTATCTTGGCACCCTGTTATCTTGCATCGTGTTCCTGATCCAGTTTACTCGTGAGTTAAGGTTTTTACTCTGCCATCTTTTTGGGCTGAGCTTCTGCTGCTGCAGTTGGGAAAGGTGGGGGGGGGGGGTTGGGTTTCAATGTTCTGTTTTCTGTCCAGCCAGAGCCGTGTGTTCCTAGTGGCGGGGTTTGAACTCCGCTGGACATTCTGTGAGTTTCAAGCTGCAAGACTGGTATTGTATTACACTGAGGGAGGTTTGACACTGTGTTTTATGGGGATTACGATGTGTGTTGTCCCTATACATTTAGTTCCTGTTGAACCTTGGACTGTCAACTCGTTTCCTCCATCATTCTCCTGCCCTTGACTCCGGACCAGTTACCGACTACGCTTTTGGATCATCCTTCGAAGGATGTCACAGAGGACGTCCTGAGTTTGCTTTGGATTCTCCTACAGTGATTTTTTTGGCTTTCCCTGGGTTTTTTGTGGGTTTTTGCCGTTTAGGCTAGTCTTTTGTTAGAAGATTTTCCCCGCACCACACTCAGACGTCCACAATCAATTAATCAAACTTGAATGTAAATGGATTGCTCTCCTAGATTGGGAATGGCCACGTGGCTTGAATGATCATATTCCAATCAACACCCTACTCCTATAATTACCTCTTGTTTGACTCTCTACTTACCTTTGGGTCACCTCACTCTGCTGAGTGAGGTTATGTCTGTTGGGATACTTACCCTGGTATGTATTACATTGCCTGAAGCTTATTTCTGTGTTTTGACATCCACGATTGTTACCTACCCTGTATGTACTTACCTTACAGATATTAGACATCCATATGCTCTTTATTGTGCCTTGAAAAAGCACAAGACGTGAAAATGGTTTGGCCACTAGATCCAGCATCAGCATGCCGTTGGCCATTTCCACCACCTTGCATCTGCTCTAGAGATGCTCAACTGGCACCTCTGACGTCTTTCGCATCGGCGATTGGATTACAATTTGTTACTGGCACTTGCCACTTGTTATTACATATATTTGGATTATGGGTGGCACTCACACGATCACCACGCTAGTTTGGACCTATTGAACTTGTGGTACCAGATATACCACCTTTGTCCACTTTGATTCACCATTTGGACCCTTTTCGCATGTTTAACGCTTGTGGAATTATGTTGTAGACTCCTTACACCTGTCACGTATGTATTATAGCGGTCCGGACCATATGTTGTTATCTATCTATCTATCTATAACTATAATAAAAGAGATTGTTTGTGGCGGGAGGTGCGGAGGGCAGGAGGTGTGGAGGAATATGTGGCAGCCTTTCGATTGGCTGCCACTGTGGGATTATTTGCATAAAGAGTTCTGATTGGCCAGCCTCAGAACTCCAACAGTCTACGGCCCCAGACAGAGGGGATTGGTTGCCACTGAAATGGTTTTTGCATAAAGGACTCCGATTGGCCAACCACATTCCAACATTCTAAAGTGACTCAGAGGGAAAAGGAAAGGCCTCAGGCAGTCAGCCACTGCGGCCCACAGCTAGGTTCCTGACGCCACTGCACGCCACATAAACATCTAATAGTAACCAACCTTGGCACACAATGCCTTCCTCAAATAACCCGGGCACCGCCGGGTCCTCAGCTAGTTATACAAGATATTTGCTATGTTTTGCTAGCTGGTCGTGTTTTCTGTCACACTGTGTTGTTCTTCTAGTCTTTTGTTAGTCCCATTCCCATTCCTTGTTCAATAAACCTTTTGTTACCCCCTTTTACATCTGGGCTTGGCTCTAATTGGCGTCTGCTTCACGACAGTGGCGCTGAGTAAAAAACATTTCTGGAAAGGGGCCGGTAGGCCCAAAAAAAGTTTGGGAACCACTTGTGTAAATAAATAAATAAATAAATAAAATCTTGGAGTGTTTATTTCATTTTATTTGTGAGCAAGGCCTTGTCATTGCATGGTCCATCAGTGCAGCGGATGCAACTTGGGAGACTGACAGCTGTTGAGCAAAACCTTAATGCAGTCTTTCTCAACCAGTGTGCCGTGACGGACCTCCTGCTGTGCCGCGAGAAAAGCTCTCTGCCCCCCTTCCTCCCCACTCCTGCCGAACTCCTGCTGCTTGGGGGAGGAGGAAGGGCCGGGCAGTAGCGAAGAAAAAGAAGAAGGGACCGGGGCGCCACCTCCTTCGGCCGTTTCCCCAGCCAGCCTCCAATCCGCCATGACTCCCACCATGACTCTCGCCCCTCGCTCGCTGAAGCCACGTGGAGGAGGAGCCCCGCCCACCACTGAAGCCCATTCACCTGCTGGCGTGCTCCTTCTCTATAGGAGAGCTGAAGCTGGGGCACTGCCCTTTCAAGGCGGAGCAGCTGCTGGGAGAGGTGAAGCCGGGGTAGGGGGTGGGGCATGCCTGGCTCTGCCCCCCCCCCTGCCAGCCTTGACACTGCCAGCAGCTGCTCCAGCCTTGAGGGGACAGTGCCAAGCCAGCATTGTGCTGGCTCTGGCACCCCAGCAGCTGGCTTGGCACTGCCCTGCTGGCTCAAGGCTGGAGCAGCTGCTGGGAGAGGTGAAGCCGGGGGGAGGGGGCGGGGCGTGGCGCGGCCCTGGCTCTGCCCCCTCCCCCGGCTTTGGCACTCCCAGCAGCTGCTCCAGCCTTGAGGGGACAGTGCCAAGCCAGCATTGTGCTGGCTCTGGCACCGGTGGCTTGGCACTGCCCCCCTGAAAGCTTTGGCAAGCTGCTGCCTTGGGGAGCAGCCAGCTGGCTCTGGCAGAGGTGAACTGCCAGGCTGGAGCAGCTGGGTGGGGACATGGGGGCATGGCAGCCTGGCTCCGCCCCTCCCGGCTTCAGCACTCCCAGCAGCTGCTCCCAGCAGGCCACCATCCCCAGCCGTTTTTACTGTGTTAGAGTGTCATTTTGTGTCATTTTGGTTGGTGGTGTGCCCCCAGATTTTTTTAATGTTAAAAGTGTGCCGTGGCTCAAAAAAGGTTGGGAAACACTGCCTTAATGTGTGTCTTTCTGCCATTCCTGCCAGGATATCTATGTTGTGTTCATCGAAACAGGCCCAGGTTTCACACTGAGTGTATAAATACATTTTATTTATTTCTTTATTTATTT
This sequence comes from Anolis apletophallus, assembly GCA_030556195.1. Classification (NCBI taxonomy): domain Eukaryota; kingdom Metazoa; phylum Chordata; class Lepidosauria; order Squamata; family Anolidae; genus Anolis; species Anolis apletophallus. Next base: position 2,538,615 of record JARBWK010000011.1, on the reverse strand, counting down.
ATTCGGCTTAATATACCGCTCTCTCCGGAGCTCAGAGCGGTTTACAGCAGCAAAATCAGATTAAAACATATAAAACACTATAAAACCAATAAAACCCCCATTAACCCCATTCCCAATAAAACTACAATATAAAACTACAATATAACAGCATGATAGCACAGTGATGACGGTGAGGCGGCAGAGTGCAAATTATGGCGGGCACTGGCCAAAGCCGAATGCCTGCCTGAATAGCCAGGTCTTTACGGCTCTGCAAAAGGGCATCAGATCCCGAATGACTCGTATCTCCTCGGGCAAGGAGTTCCACAGAGTCGGCGCAGCCACAGTAAACGCCGTCTGCCGCATACTTGATAGTCTGTAGGTCTTGATACCAGGCACCTCCGGTAGGTTGAGCCCCTCAGAACGCAGTGACCTCCTGGGCACATAAGGGGTAAGCCGCTCCCTCAGGTACACTGGCCCCAAACCATATAAGGCCTTGAAAGTTAGAACTAACACCTTGAAGGAGACCAACTGGGAATTCAACTGGGAGCCAGTGCAGAGCGCGCAAGAGTGGAGTTACGCGAGCGGATCTTGGGGCTCCTAAGAGCAGGCGCTCATATAAGTAATATATTTTAAAACATATTACCTATATGTATTACTGTGTTAGAGTGTCATTTTGTGTCATTTTGGTTGGTGGTGTGCCCCAGGATTTTGTAAATGTAAAAAGTGTGCCGCTGCTCGAAAAAGGTTGAAAAACACTGTCTTAATGTGATCAACAAGAGGCAAAATGGCCATCTGTCAAGAGTCTTTTGATTGTGCTTTCCCACCATGAGGGTAGAAGGGGTTAACACACACTCAGAGACAACAAGATTCCAAAGTATCAAATAATCATATAATTTCAAATATACACATTAAAGCAGTTCATCATCATGATCAGGGGCGGTCCTACAAGATAGGCCAAGTAGGCGGCCGCCTAGGGCGCCATCTGGAAAGGGGGCACCATCCTGGCCCTGCCGATGTAACGTCCATTTTTTGGATGTGAATGTGTTCATACATGAAGGTACCATCAAGGTCAGCACGTTCAAAAAACCGACCGATAGGAATTCCCTATTGCATTTTCATAGTCATCATACTCGGTCCCTGCGCCATAATCTGCCGTATTCCCAGTTATTACGCATCAAACGGAATTCCTCACATCAACAGGACTTTGAAACGGCTGCTGACAAAATGATCGCAGACTTCACCGAGAGAGGATACCCCCTCACCACACTTAACCAAGCCCGTAGCAAGGTTAATCGAGTCCCGAGGGAGACTCTCCTCCGGCCCAAGAATAAATCCACCACCGACTCCCGAGTGGTATGGCCCTTGACATATACTCCACATTCCCATCTTGTGTACAACATAGTTAAACGACATTGGCCTCTGGTGACGGGTATTCCGGGCTTAGAGAATACCCCCATGGTTGCACATAAGAAGACTAAATCCATTCGGGACATCCTGGTCCACTCCAATCACCAAAGACAACCGCATTTGGCGAGTGCCTTCAGACCTGGAACAAAGATCTGCGGATCCTGCAGTATCTGTAAACAAGTTAACACATCTTTAACCATTCATAACCAGCTAAAGGCTAGAACATATGATGTCCGCTGCTTCTTCACGTGCGCGTCCACCATTTTAATTTATGCTCTTGTTTGCCCGTGCGGCCTTGTTTATGTGGGCCAAACTGGACGCCAACTCCGGATGAGGGTCATTGAACACAGGTCGAAAATTAGGAATGGGGCCACCGACTCCATCCTATACAAACATTTTGCTGATAAAAAACATCCTCATGACTCCTTTACCTGCATGGGCTTGGAAAAGGTATCCACCCGGGTCCATGGGGATGTACATGCCGCCCTCATCAGGGCTGAATCCAGATGGATAATCCGTCTCTCGAGTGAGACACCTACTGGACTCAATGAGACACTACACATACAAAGTCTTAGCACTTAACATGGTCTACTTACCTTCCAATAGGCCCAGTGGGCCTGTTCCCTTTAATTCCTTGTTATTGCCTTCTCTGCTCTGTGTATTTAAGTCCCTGGGTGTGTTCTTGACCTACCTTTGGGTCCACCTGGATCTAGTGGAATCTATCCTCTATCTATGATGCTAATGTTTCACTAATGTTTGGTGAGTAGTTACTTGGCTATGTAAACCAAGTTGTAAATTTTGTGATGATGTTTTAAACTCCTGTATACTGGTCGCTCTTGCTGTTACTTAGTTTATTTGTATTTGTTCACAGATTGATTCATGTATGTCTCACCAACTTTATGAGTTAATACAATATCCTGGACGCCCTGACGAAGCTAAGATTGCACTATAGCGAAACGGGATTTGGAGTCCTTCTTTTACCAGCATATCACCCGTTGGCGTGGGTGCCACGGCGGGGGGAGCAGCCAGCCCCCCTGCTGGGTCTACTTTATTCTGTAATTCCTGGCCTACTCATATTGGTGCTGTGGCGACTATTCAGTCATTTTTGAGGCTCATGGTATTTCTGTGGCCTTAATAAACTTTATTATTTGCATTTTGGAATTCTACACGTCCGTGTGTGTGCTTGTGTACATCTGATTTGGCTCCTGCATCTGCCCACAGCCATTTGGATCCCTCCGGGGGACCTGGGGGACCTCCCGGCTCGGCTTCCAGGGAGGGTCCTCCCTCCAGGACCGAGGTGCCACCCCACAGCCATTTGGCTGCTTCGCTAACCCCCTTGTGCATTCACGACAGTGGGACCCCAGCCTGTTGATTTTGCTGCACGGAGCTGTACCCCTTTAACGGGACCCTCGACCTTCCAGTACACGCCCTTATCTTTACGTCATCTCGTCTGAGACTTTGGACGCTGCCCCCTGGCCGCTGCTGTTCACGGAGCTTGTTGACGTCATCTAGGAGCGCTTTGTTTACATCTACGCCATTTGAGAGACGCGGAAGGGGCCGGCGCCACTTCCCTCCGCGCCATCGATTCCTATGCCGGGATTTCCCGTACGGCACTGCAATTAACCTGCGTCCTTCCCTTGCTCCCCGGGGGGGCCTTCCTCCCCTTCCTCCCCCCCCTTCCCCTTCCCCCCCCTCTCCATCACGGATCCGGACTGCTCCATCCTCATCCAGCGGGGATCCATCTGAGCCCGCGCCCAGGTGTGGGATCTCCATTGGGGACCCCTGCGGTTTGTTATCTTCAAGTCACTCATATTGTTATTTATGCTGTTATTTACTCACGAGGCCACCCCGTGCTCCTTTTCACTGGCTGGCATTTTGCCCATTAGGGGATTATTTTTACTTTAGGGAGGTTACGTCCTCCCTGTGGGGGCTTGGCCCAGTGGCACATCCTGCCCTTGGGCTTCTCCAGGAGTCTTCCCTCGCCCCCCTCCTTGGGTATCCAACTGAGTGGGGGATTTCAGTTGCTTAGCCATTATTTGAGGTACCACACCATTGATGTGTTTATTGTAATATATTACTGCATATTGTGTAGTTCAGCCTTTGTGTTTACCCTGCCGATGTTCCTCAGACAGTGCTGCAGCTGCCTGCTTTTTTACCCTGGCCTTGTGCGCTCCGACGCCGCTTCTGGGCACGCGCGGAGGTTTTCATGCAGGCGCAGTTGCTCCGGAGCTGAAGTTGAGAGCAGGAGCAACTTCACATGCGCGAAAACCTCCGTGCATGCCCAGTAGCTCCCTTGCGCAGAAGCCTGTAAGCAAAGCACTCCCTATCGGGCAGGCAGGGAGTGCTTCCCTTCTCCCTTTGTCTCCGCCATGCGCACACGCGCGTTTGCAGGGAAGGAGAAAAGAATCAGTGAAGGAAGTGTAAGTGAAGGAATGGATGAAGGGCTTTCCTCCTCCTCCTCTGTGACCTCTTCTCTCCCTCCTTCCTTTCTTCGGCTCTATTTCTGCCTAGACCTGAGGGGCCTGAGGCTATGAGGAGTTGTGGGAGTTGGAGGCCAAAACACCTAGAGGGAGGGAGGGCCCAAGTTTGCCCAGGCCGCGCTGCCTGTATTCGACCTCATTTGAACATTTTGGCTGTTTTCCTATTTACATTTACATTGGGATCCTAATTTTGGACTTATGGGAGACTCCTATGAATTATGAGTCGGGTGATAGGTAATATATTCTTATTTTGATGCATTTACATGGCATTTCTTGTTGATTATTATACAGTTCTGCTTAATATTGTCATACAATATAATACAAATACAATATAACAATAGAATGATGATATATTTTATATTACATGTAATATTACAAACAATATTGCAGTATGGTGGTATTGTACAAAATAGTAATATATAATATTTTATTTTACTTTATTTTGGGTTATTTGAGTTTTATAGGAGTAATGAAAATATTTAGTAGAGGATAATTTTATTTAAATAAATAATTTTATTACTTTATAATAATAATATAATAGAATGTTACATTATATTATAATGTCAATATATTATAAAATAATTATATTGTAATGTAGTATAATATAATTATGATATAATATAGTATGAGTATGGTATAATATATTGTATATACATTGATACAATAATACTACTAATGGTATTGTGATATTATAATTGTATATTTGTTTTACATGGGGGGCGGCAAAATAATGTTTTTTTGGGGGGGGGACCAAAATAATGTTCGCCTACTATTTAAAATTACCTTAGACCGCCCCTGATCATAATATACAGCAGGTTCTTAGCCCGGGATGGGCTCCTACCCTTGAAGAGGGTTATCCCTTTCGGGGCAGTTCCAGTGAATCAAGACAGTCAGTTCATAATCAACAAATTGAAGCAAAAGGTAGAAGTCCCGGGAATGAAGTCCAAACGCCCATAGGTGTAGATGATCAAAATAAAGCGGAGCTAAGGTGCTGCTGCGGTTCCAAAGAAAATAGTGGTGAAATAGCGGGTAAATCCGAATTAACTGGAACCGATCAGTTTTTAGAGGCCGACGAGGTAATATCTATATGATGGCACCAACTCTCGTTTCGACCCATATCCAACAGGGTCTTTATCAAGACCAGATGTAGAAGTTTAACTCCTAATTCGCAAGTAGGGTAGGTGCGTTTTCTGTGGGAAAGAATCATAATAGGCAGTAGTATATGACTCCAGAACAACCCCATCTAGGTCTAGTTATAAGCAATCACACATTCCAAATTATTATAGAAGTATAACACCATAATAGTATATAGGCATAGTAGCATCATGACAATATTTTAATAACATAATGGTATAATAATATCATGAAAGCAATATACATACCAGAGCCATAGACCAGTGGCCGAAGCAAGGTATGGTCTCAATGGGAGAGAATAAATACCACCATAATCCCGGGATGAACAGGTGAGGTTCATTTTAGTAAGTCCGTGATAGTTAATTTGTCATTTAAACCGTGAGGAATTTCGGTTTTTAGGATTTGAATCCAACGGGTTTCGGCCTTAAGGAGGCAACTATCCACATCACTGTGGGGTGGTATGAAAACTCTCTGTATGCCAAAGAAACGGAGGTCATTCGGACTATGTTGCATAGATTTAAAATGCATGTACAAAGGAGAGTCCTCGGATTTCGTTCGAGTTTTAGAACGATGTTCCGAAATTCTCACATTCAAAAGTCTTTTAGTTTTTCCCAAATAAAGCTTGCCACAAGGACAACAAATTCCATAAACTCAAAGGTTACTTTTACAGGTAAAGAAGTCCTTGAATACAGATTCCCGCCCCGTTCCTGGGTTAAATATTTGTTTCTCAGAGTAAGTAAATTCGCATTGGGCACAGTTACCGCACCTATGCATCTTTGGGGTGAGGTTGCTTTTATGGGTGGAGTACGCAAGCTGGAATGTATCAGAATGTCCCTAATATTCCTGGAGCGCTTGTTAGCAATAATTGGCATGCTTTCCAACCCAGGTATGTCCCGTACCAAGGGCCAGTATTTAGAGACAATTCTACGTAAGGCTGAGGTGTTAGTGGTTAGGATAAGGGGCCACACAATCTTTTTGGGTGGAGGACGTTTACTTTTGGCAAGAAGAGACTCACGGGTAACATTAGCAGCCCTACGTTCAGCTGCAGCTATTACTTCTGGCGGATAGCCTCTGTTAATGAGTTTGTTACGAAGGGAGCGAACCTCCTGTTGGTAGTTCTCAGGATTAGAGGAATTGCGCTTTAAACGTAATAATTGTGCATAAGGAAGGTTATTTTTAAGGGAGTAGCTGTGAAAGCTACTATGATGGAGTAATGCATTTTTAGAGGTGGGTTTAGTGTAGCATTTTACTTTAAGATATCCATTGTCTACAAAGAGGGATACATCAAGGTAATTAACGTCTTTTATTTGTTTTGATGTTTTTATTGATTTTATGCTGTAAACCACTCTGGGCTCCAGAGAGAGCGGTCTACCAAGTCGAATTTATAAATAAATAAATACATAAACGGACGTATGGCTGGTCTCAAATGTGAACTTGATACATTCTTTCCAGGTATTCATCCAGGTAATCATTTCAGAGGGAGTAACCGAATTAGAAATGATAAGTACCACATCATCCATGTAGCGACCGTAAAATCTAATGGCCTGGGTGTAACGATTAGTAGGGGCCTTATAGATGTATTTATCCTCTAGGTGATTCATATACAAATTAGCTACAGAAGGGGCGAGGGGGCTTCCCATAGCCACACCCCTTACTTGTAAGAAGCAATCAGACCCAAATCTAAAGTAGTTGTAGTCGAAGACGCAATCTGTTATATCCATAAGGAATTCAATGGGATGTATATCAGCAGATGAGTTAATTAGGGATTCAAAGGTGTCCTTAAGGATGGTCCTAGCCATGTCCAGGGGCACGTTGGTATACAACGATTGGACATCGGCAACAATTAGCATGTCTCCATTATTCATGCTGAACCCCTCAATTTTAGTAATGAGGTCTCTAGTGTCTTGTAAGTAAGCGCATCTAGATTGCATGGTAGAAGGGGTTAGCCACAGACTATGGCACAGCAACGCGTGCACGGGTCAGCTAGTAAATAAATAAATAAATAAAATCTTGGAGTGTTTATTTCATTTTATTTGTGAGCAAGGCCTTGTCATTGCACGGTCCATCAGTGCAGCGGATGAAACTTGGGAGACGTATTTCTCAAACGGTACCAACTGGAACCTGGACGAGACCAATATGATTTCAATAATCTGACCCTTTTCCATCCACTTTCATGACTTGACATTTCCCGGTTTTGTTTTTCTGGCTTTATCCGTCCACTGGAGATGGAAACCTGTCCGTCTTTTCCATCCAGGTAATGGCTTGCCTCTTGGACCCCGAGCTTTACTCCACTGCAGAGTGACAGATGAGGCCTGAAGAAAATATCCGGCTCTCTCCAGAAGATGTACCTGGAGGAAGGAGAAGACAAGGTGGTCAGACCTGCCCATCTTCTTCTGGGTGAGAGAGGCAGCGGCGTGGAGCTGGAGCTCCGTGAAAAATTGTGAGCGGCGAGAGGAGATGGCAACTTTTCCTTTCAGGTATTCCTTATCTCTGGGCAAGACAGAGAAAAGAGAGTTGGTCTGCAGGAAATCACTCGGTTCGATCTTCGAGTGGAGACCGCTCCTACCGCGAGAGGCCCTCTCCGTTACGCTTTCAACACCCAACAGATAAAAAAGGAAGATTTAAATATGTGTTCTGTACACGTGGTGCTTTTACCAAAGGAAACCTGTTAAAGTCTGTCTCTACACTCCTGCTCGATTACGGAGAGATTTACGAAGAAGAGCCATCCCATTGACCGCTGCGACAATAATAATAATTTTAAATTTAAAAAAGCTTGGAAGCAATAAATATTCATCTTCGCTTTCAGGAGATTGCAAACGTAAAGGCTGCTTTTGTTTTTAGAAATGGCAAGATGATATAAAGTCTGAAAAAGATGGCGGGCCGAACCCGGCTCCTCTTCTGCCCCTTCCCAAGCACGCCACCATTTTCCATTTCTCAAACAGGAAACTATCATTGCTGCGGAGTCTTTCAGGCTGTGTCCGGCAACTATGGATAAGGGGCCACCGAAGACGACGAGGGGCCTAGTCACATCCTACACTCCACGGGCTGCAGCAACAAAAACAAAATCAAGTCAGTCGTCAGATAAAAAGAACGCTTTTAGGAATTAAAGCTATGCTTATGGAACTTAAGACCTCGATGGAGGCCGTTCCCCAAGAAACTAATATTGAGAGAGAGAGAGTCATCATACTTCGGGAGAGGGCGAGGGGAGAGCGCTGCGAGGGGGCGGGGGAGGAGGGAATGGCGCCCGCCCCTCGCCATCGCCCGCCTGGCCCGCCCCCTTGTAAAGGAAGGAGGGCGCGAGGAGGAGGAATGGAAGCTCCCGGGGCCGCAGCCGGCCATGCGCGGCACCCAGGAACATGGCGGAGGAGGAAGAGGCGCCCTCCTGCTGCACGCGCATGCCCGCCAGCGGCCCTGGGGGTGGGGCTTCCCTTCTCCTCCTCGTGCCCTCCTTCCGGTCACGGGAGGAGGAGGTGGACCGAAGCCCCACGGCAGCGGCCGTGGGGCTTCCGTCCGCCTCCTCCTCCCGCGACGAACTTCCGATCGCAGGAGGAGGCGGATGGAAGCCCCACGGCCGGGGCCACTGCCGCGCATGCACAGCAGCGCCCTGGGGGTGGGACTGCCCTTACTCCTCCTCCTCCTCCCCGTGGCCAACTTCTGGTGATGGGAGGAGGCGGACGGAAGCCCCACGGCCGGGGCCACTGCCGCGCATGCACAGCAGCGCCCTGGGGGCGGGACTTCCCTTCCTCCTCCTCCCCGTGACCAACTTCTGGTGATGGGAGGAGACGGATGGAAGCCCCACGGCCGGGGCCACTGCCGCGCATGCACAGCAGCGCCCTGGGGGTGGGACTTCCCTTCCTCCTCCTCCTCCCCGTGACCAACTTCTGGTGATGGGAGGCGGATGGAAGCCCCACGGCCGGGGCCACTGCCGCACATGCACAGCAGCGCCCTGGGGGTGGGACTTCCCTTCCTCCTCCTCCTCCTCCCCGTGACCAACTTCTGGTCATGGGAGGAGGCGGACGGAAGCCCCGGGGGCGGCCCGGCTTCTTTTGGCCTCGGGCGCCAAAAGAAGTTAATCCAGGCTTGAGCCCTAGAGGAAAGCATCTTCGCTCTGAAAGGGACCTGAAAGGCTGGGAGGGAGGCTTGGACCCAAACTAAACAGATTGCTGTACGTCAAGAACAGGCTGAGGAGAAAGTAAATAAACAGGACAATGATCAGAAACTTACTTTTTAAAAGTCTTGTAAAACAATAGGGGTTTATAAAGCTTAATAAAATAGCCAGTAGGAAGTCCTCTACCAGCCCGCACCACAGGAAGAACACCATCATCCCCACGTCAGTATAGGCAAATCTGTGCTTAAGTTCGTTCAGCAGTTCAAATCCCTTGGAAGCATCATCTCTTCAGACGCCAAGATTGACAAAGAGAGAGATCACAGATGAGCAAAGGCATAGAGTGCATTCGGAAGGCTTCACAAAAGAATCTGGAGCAACAAGCACCTGAGGCAAAGCACCAAAATCAGTGTGTACAGAGCGATCGTACTGTCTATTCTCCTCTATGGGTCTGAAACATGGGTCACCTATCGTCAACACCTACGATTCCTCGAACGCTTTCATCAGCGCTGTCTTCACACAATCCTAAATATACACTGGACCGACTATGTGACTAATGTTGCTGTCCTTGAGCAAGCAGGGATCACCAGCATTGAGGCCATGCTATTGAGAACACAGCTGCGCTGGGCAGGGCACATCTCTAGGATGGAGGACCACCGCCTCCCAAAGATACTACTCTACGGTGAACTCGCCACGGGTTAGCGCAAGAGAGGTGCCCCCAAAAAGAGATATAAGGACTCCCTGAAACAACACCTCAGGCTCGGCCAGATTGATCACCAACCATGGTCCACCCTGGCCTCACATCGGGAGGCATGGTAACGCACTCTCCACAATGGTGCGGCCTCTGGTTTCGTTTCCCCCCACTCTTGGCTCTTATCTGACAAAGTCTTTCAGAGCGACGTAACCCTTGAGTTGTGTGACGATCTGTCAACCGTTTGACTAACTGGACAGGGTGGACCTTCTTTTAGAATCCCACCGCTGCCCCCAATTTGTAAAGACGCAGCTTACAGCTGCCACCAAAATAGGTAAGGAATCTTTTCCTTCAAACTGTCTGTGGAGAACTGTGTCAGGGCAGGGACCCAAACTCCCACTGACACTATTTATTAACTTCTGCTGCCACCATTCACGATACTTGGCTACCCCCTGGGAAGAATTGGTTTTAAAGACTTGTGTGTGAAGGAATTACGAGAGGATATATCTTTCTTAAATAACTGTAAAGTTTATTCAAACAGTGTTCTAAGCGTGGAGGTTTCAGAGTTCAAAGCTTAGGTGGTTACAGTATCTTCTCAGAGGCACGTATCTTAAGGTTACAATACACTAATTATGGAGATACAACTTAGCAATGTATAGCTGTACTCCCAGAACCAATAACTCAGTAGTCTTTACTCTAACTGCTGGTCCTTTTAAACTCAACTGATCTCCCAGCAGTTCAAACACAGCCTCTCTGGCCTTGTCTGCATGAAAATCATTGACCAAACTATCTCCACCTTGCACCTCAGCACATCATTTCCCACATCATGATTCTGAAACACAAACACAGGCTGATTCCCAACAGACGGGGCCGATCCGATATCCCTAGGGAGGGCGTTCCATAGCCGAGGGGCCACCGCTGAGAAGGCTCTGTCTCTCATTCCCACCAATCGCATCTACGAAAAAGGTGGGGCCAAGAGCAGGGCCTCCCCAGACGATCTTAAGTGCCTAGATGGTTCATAGGGAGAGATGCGTTCGGACAGAATCGTTTATTAAAAGAAATCTCTAGAACAGTGTTTCCCAACCAGTGTGCCATGGCACACTAGTGTGCCGTGAGCGATCATCAGATGTGCCGTGAGAAATTGGAACCTCCATTACCCTTTCTTCCCCCAAACTTGGGCAAACTTGGACCTTCAACTCCCACCATTCCTGGCAGCCTCAGGCCCTTTTCCTTTCCCCCCTCAGACACTCAGCCCCCCTCAGGCATTTAAGAATAGGAAATGGCCCTTATGGAGGGCCGAAGTTTTCCCATGCCTGTTTTAGGGACCTTAAAGTGGTGAGCCTCCTTCCAACATTGTGATTCTGGATAGAAAACAAACAACAACATAACACAACATTGTTTGAGTCCTCAGTGCTCTCTGGGTGTAGGTGAACTACAACTTCCAATCTCAAGGTCAATTCCCAAGCAAACCCTTTCAGTACTTTCTGTTGGTAATGAGAGTTCAATATGCCAAGTTTGGTTCAATTCCATTGTTGCAAGAGTTCAGGATGCTCTTTGATTGTGTGTTAACTATAAATCCCAGAAACTGTAACTCCCAAATGTCAAGGTTTATTTTCCCCAAACTCCATCTGTGTTCACATTTGGGCATATTAAGTATTCATGCCAAGTTTGGTCCTGATCCAACATTGTTTCAGTCCACAGTGCTCTCTGGATATAGGTGAACCACAACTCCAAAACCCAAGGTCAATGCCCACCAAACTCTTATAGTATTTTCTCTTGGTTATGGGAGTTCTGTGTGGGAAGTTTGTGTCTTTCTGCCATTCCTGCCAGGATATCTATGTTGTGTTCATCGAAACAGGCCCAGGTTTCACACTGAGTGTATAAATACATTTAAAAACATATTAACTATAGGTATTACTGTGTCAGAGTGTCGTTTTGTGTCATTTTGGTTGGTGGTGTGCCCCAGGATTTTGGAAATGTAAAAAGTGTGCCGCGGCTCAAAAAAGGTTGGGAAACACTGCTCTAGAAGATGCCCCAAAAAGAGGAAATATTTTGCTTTAGAATGTCCTTCAGATGGCTCTACGCCCAAGGAGTATCCTTTTACTACAGAACCAAGAGACATTCCATTTCCGACGCCATGAAGGCTGAGCAATTCGTAAGGAAATATCATAAGGACTTTGCCACTGAAGAAGACTCTCAGCTGGAAGAGGAAAGACAAGAAAGACAAGGACGTCTGGCCAGATGGATGTCAGAACAGCGCAATCACAACAAGAATGGACATATCGTACAATACAATGCAAAGCGTTTTATCTCCTTTGGTAGCCATTCAGTAGACCCTCTCCCTCCTCAACCTTACTAGTCAAGCTAGGATCCGAGCTGTCATTGGCTGGGGACTTCCTACGATGTCAGAAGTGGGTGGAGTCTGTCTTGCGGTGGGAAAAAAATGGAGAACTGCAATTTGTCCATTTAAAGCTAGAGCCATTTGGAAGATCCTCTCCGCAGAAAAAAGGCAAGAAATGGCCTGAAATAGTCCAGGATGGGTTTATGGGGTTGATAAGAGGTGTCAGTCCCAGAGGCAAAAGACAAAGCTCACGTGAATGCCTTGACTACACCAGTGTTTCCCAACCAGTGTGCCGGGGCACACTAGTGTGCCGTGAATGATGATCAGGTGTGCCGTGGGAAATTGGAACCTCCCAGGGGGGGGGGGGGGGGGAGTCTAGTGTGTTGAAGTATAAAAACCCTAAGAAACCTACCTCGATAAAGGCACAAAATTACAACCACCCCCCTCCCCACCCGTTGTCTCTCCCTTTCCATGCATTGGGAAGGCCCGCCTCCCTTTCCCCAAGTAGAGACCTCCTCTTGCCTCCTGGGGGTTCTGTGTGGGAAGTTTGGCCCAGTTCTATCATTGGTGGGGTTCACAATGCTCTTTGATTGTAGGTGAACTATAAATCCCAGCAACTACAACTCCCAAATGTCAAGGTCTATTTCCTCTGAACTCCATCTGCGTTCACATTTGGGCATATTGAGTATTCATGCCAAGTTTGGTCCTGATCCATCATTGTTTGAGTCCACAGTGCTCTCTGGATATAGGTGAACTACAACTCCAAAACTCAAGGTCAGTGCCCACCAAACTCTTATAGCATTTTCTCTTGGTTATGGGAGTTCTGTGTGGGAAGTTTGTGTCTTTCTGCCATTCCTGCCAGGATATCTATGTTGAGTTCATTGAAACAGGCCCAGGTTTCACACTGAGTGTATAAATACATTTAAAAACATATTAACTATATGTGTTACTGTGTTAGAGTGTCATTTTGGTTGGTGGTGTGCCCCAGGATTTTGTACATGTAAAAAGTGTGCTACAGCTTTAAAAAGGTTGGGAAACACTGGATTACACCATTCAAGAGGAATGGCTTCCCTGAGAGGACTACCTCTCGGCTGGATATCGGGTTAGCTTTCTGGATGTTCAACCCCACAGCACATTCCATATAGTTCACACATCTTTAAGTGCCCAGTTCTTGTGCATATATACGTGAGTCCTCTCCACTAATTGTCCATTAATAAGGCAAAGATATGCGCAAGGATTGTCCTCTAGTGGCAGATTGGAAAATATAATAATTTCAGTACAGTTGTGCATAGTTGTCTTAACAGGAAAGAGGGGGAAAGAGGGAGATTCGTCTGAGGATGCAGATAATGAGTCCCCTTGAGTCCAATATTTAATTGCATCTTAAGGAAAGACCTTGGTGAGTCTGACCTGAGGTGGTTTTTTCCTGCCAAAACAGTTTTACTGTTTATCTCTTAAGCTTGGTAAATGATTAGATTAATCCTCCCAGGAGTGTTTGGGGCTGGGCTGGGGCTTGAGACCCAGTTAAGCTCCGTAAAAGTATACTATACATTTATAGTTATTAGTATTAGAGGAGAGTGGTCAATATTTCAATAACACAAGGGGCATCTTTTCTTCCTCCGTTTGGAAGGAAACTGGGACTGTTCAACTCCCAGGGTTTTACTTACGGTAAGTGAGGAAAAGAATCACACACAGGACCCCTACGACACCTATGCTCCCAATGATAATGGCAGCGATGTTCATCCTGGAGAGTCCACGGCCTGCAAGGAGAAAAATGCATGAAGCAGAGCATGGCGCAGCACTCTCCATCCAGACTGACCTGATCTGGACATTCCCAGAGGATTAGATAACGTCACCTTACCTCATCAGCTCTCACTCTAAACACTGGGATGACAAAGGGATGTGTGTCGAGTCCGCTACTTTTCACTTTCTATAGATTTGACTGTACCCCCATCCACCAAGGCTGTAACCAAGCCGGGGGGGGGGGTGTTCAGGGGTTAAACCCTCTTCCCTCCCCCCAAATATTTTCAGGTTTAAAAAACCTGGGTTATATGGCCACTGACCATATAAGGCCTTGAAGGTGATAACCAACACTTTGAAGGAGGCCAGATGTTCGACTGGTAGCCAGTGCAGCTGCTGCAATATTGGTGTTATGTGAGCTCTCCCCGGTGTACCAGTGAGAAGCCTAGCGGCTGCATTTTACACCAGCTTGAGCCTCCAGATCGCCGACATAGGTAGGCCAATGTAGAGGGCGTTGCAGTAGTCAATTCTCGAGGTGACCATAGTCTGGATCACCATAGCCAGATCCTCTCTGGTCAGATAGGGAGCCAGTCGCCTAGCCTGCTGGAGATGGAAAAAAGCCACTCTGCTGGCATTGGAGATCCGAGCCAACATTGATAGCTGAGGGTCCAGTAGGACTCCCAAGCTCTTTGCAGAGGATGATGGACACAGGGGTACACCGTCTAAGGTAGGCAACTGAACAGCCCCTCTGCCAGGGTGACCCAGCCACAAGATCTCCGTCTTTGCTGGGTTCACCCTCAACCTGCTAGCACGCAGCCATCCAGTCACGGCTTCAAGGCATTGTTGGAAATTATTGGGTACAGAGTCCGGCTGGCCGTGCATTTGCAGAATGAGCTGAGTGTCGTCAGCATACTGGTAACACTCCAGCCCGTAGCTCCTAACCAGCTGAGCGAGAGGTCACATATAGATGTTAAAGAGCAGGGGGAGATAATGGCCCCTTGGGGAACTCCACAGACAAGTGGAGACCTCTTGGAAACCGGGTCTCCCCTCTCCCCTCACTGTCCCTGATCGCAGAGGAAAGAGGACAGCCATTTCAGGACTGTCCCACCACACTCCAGCTACAGCGAGGCGGTGGTCAATAGGTCGTAGTCGACTGTATCAAATGCTGCTGTTAGATCTAATAACAGAAGCAGCGCCGATCCACCTCGGTCAAGCTGGCATCGGAGATTATCTGCTATGGCTACCAGCACGGTCTCTGACCCGTGCCCGATACGGAAGCCGGACTGGAAGGGGTCAAGGAAGGGCTGTGTTTTCCAGAAACTGCTGCAGCTGCTCCAGTTTCATGTAAAAGTTAAATAGCATAGGGCAGTGATTTTCAACCAGTGTGCCGCGGAACACTAGTGTGCCGCGAGAGAGCACAGGTGTGTCGTGGGAAATTACAGTGGAGAGAGAGAGAGAGAGCGCCTAGCAGGAAACTTCAGGCAGCGGAAACGAGGCTTTCCTGGCCAAAGCAGCAATGCCAGCCAGCCTGGCTGCAGTCAGGCAGAGCCCTCGGCATCCAGGACTTTCCTACCTCCCTCCTCTCTCTCTCTCCTTCCCTTCCTTCCTTCCCTCCCTCTGCGCGCCAAGGGCTACCTGGCCAGGCTGCGGCTCCTCCTGCTTCCTGGCTCCTGGGCGTTTTTCTGCCCTCTTCCCCTCTGGCAGCAAGGAGGAGTAGAGGGAGGAGGAGTCCGCGGGAGCTGCCCCCATCTGACCCCGCTCCCGGAGGCTCGAGGTGAGGCTTTCTGCCCTCTAGCCCCTCCGCGCCGGGGAAGGGGAGCAACCCCTCATCTTTTGGCCTCTCCTGGCTGGGCTCCGGGTTCGCTGCAGAACAGAGCAGGCTCGGATTACCCATAAGGCCACCCTAGGCCATGGCCTAGGGGTGCAAGCCGAAGGGGCGCAGATCACGGACCCCCCCCCCCAAATGTTGTCTCAGCCCGCCCCTGAGGGCGAAACGTCAGGAGAGTGTGCTTCTGGGAGGAAACCTCCAGTGAGGTCTCCCTCCCAGACGGGCGCCGGCGGAGGAGAGTGCGTCCGGCTGCAGGCGCCTGCCCCAGAGGAAGGCCTCCTCCACTTGGGCGGGGGAAAGGGCCCGGCGGCGGCCTGGGGCAGGAGAGATCGATCTCTCTCTCCACTGAGGAGGCAGCAAAAGGCAGGAAAGGAGGCCACTCACCCAGGACGTTGCCCTTTCAGTGGAGGCAGGAGAAGAGAACAGGCTGCTGGCGTGCGCCTGGCCTCCGAGCCGCCACTCTTTGTCCTGTTGCGCTCGAAATCCGAGGAGGAAGGCGTGGGAGTCGCGGATGGTGAGGCTGGGGATGTGCAGGGGCCCCTCTCCGCGCTTTGCCTTTCCTTCCTTGCCCGCTGCAAAGGCTGTTGGTGAAGAATGCTGGCGGGGCGGCCAAAGCAGGCTGGAGGAAATGGCGCCCGCTTTGGTCACCCCGCCAGCATCCTCTGCCGACAGCCTTTGCAGCGGGCAAGGAAGGAAAGGCAATGTGCGGAGAGGAGTCCCTGCAGACCCCCAGCCTCACCACCCGCAGGCCCCGTGCCTTCCTCCTCCTCGGATTTTGGCACAACAGGACGAAGAGTGGCGGCTAGGAGACCAGGCAGGCACCAACAGCCCCGTCTCTTCTCCTGCCTCCGCCGAAAGGACAGCGTCCTGGGTGAGTGGCTTCCTTTCCCTCCTCAGTGGAGGGAGGGAGGGAGGGAGGGAGAGAGAGAGAGAGAGAGAGAGAGAGAGAGAGAGAGAGATCCAGGGCCAGGTTTGCAGACCGGAAAGAAAGCCCCTGCTGCCCCGAGCTCCATTTCTGCTGCCCACGGCAAGCCTTCCCCCGCTCCCCAGGGCCCGCAGCAGCATCAGCTCAGGCCCGCCGGGGATGGCGGGAAGAGAAGATAAGGTTTTATTTTTAGTGTGGGTCTGAGTGATGTGGGGGAAGGGGGTGCGGTAGGGGGCGTAATTCCAAAGTGTGGCCTAGGGCGCAAAAAATTGTTAATCCGGGCCTGGAGCAGAGCAGATGCCAGGATGCCCAGCTCCACAGCCCAGCTTGGTTCCTTCCCGATCTGGCCACAAGGCGACAGCAGGGAAGCTGAAGGGACGCGGGGGGGGGAGGCACTCCTGGGGGGTCTGAACCCCCTTTGGAAAGAAGAGCTGGGGGTGCCGACAGCTGCGAGCCGCCGCTGCAGTTTGTTCCGAGGCTCGGAGCCACCCCGTGTGCTCAATTCCTATTCGTCCTGCTAAGCCGAGCCCGCGCATGCTTCGGCCACTCAGCGCAGCCCTCCCCTGAAAGACGGTGATGGGCCCCCTGCGTGTGGGCCTCCCAAGGGTCTGGCGGAAGCAGCGGCATCACGAGGGGAGAGGGTGACAGTAAAATGACAGAGTGCTATTTTGTGTCATGTTGGTTGGTGGTGTGCCCCAGGATTTTGTAAATGTAAAAAATGTGCCACGGCTCAAAAAAGGTTGAAAATCACTGGCATAGGGGACGGAATAGAGCCCTGGGGGATCCCTCAGGCCACCAGCGATGGAGTCAAACGGGAGTCCCCAGCTCAACCTTCTGGGTCCGACCCTCCACTGCAATACAATGCTCCCTAATCCCATCCGGGAGAGTCGAGCCATTGAAAGCCGCCTGAGAGGTCCAGGAGAACCAACAGGGACACGCTCTCGCTGTTTAGCTCTCTCCGTAGACCATCCACGAAGGCAACCAATGCTGTTTCAGTTCCACAGCCAGGACCGGAGTAACTGTTTGTGACGCCCTAGGCCAGTGTTTCTCAACCAGTGTGCTGTGGCACACTAGTGTGCCGTGAGCAATCATCAGGTGTGCCGCGAGAAAAGCTCTCTGCCCCCCTTCCTCCCCCCTCCTGCCGAACTCCTGCTGCTTGGGAGAGGAGGAGGAAGGGCCAAGCGGCGGCGAAGAAAAAGAAGAAGGGGCCGGGGCGCCGCCTCCTTCGGCCGTTTCTCCAGCCAGCCTCCAATCCGCCATGACTCCCGTCATGACTCTCACCCCTCGCTTGCTGAAGCCTCGCGGAGGAGGAGCCCCGCCTACTGAAGCCAGTCCACCGCTCATGCTTCTCCTATGTGGGAGAACTGAAGCTGAGGGGAGGGGGCGGGACATGGCACGCCTCCTTTGGCCGTTTCCCTAGCCAGCCTCCAATCCGCCATGACTTCTACCATGACTCCCGCCCCTCGCTCGCACTGCCCCCTCAAGGCTGGAGAAGCTGTGGGAGAGCTGAAGCCGGGGGGAGGGGGTGGGGCATGGTGCGGCCTGGCTCTGCCCCCTCCCCCGGCTTCAGCTCTTCCACAGCTTCTCCAGCCTTGAGGGGGCAGTGCCAAGCCAGCATTGAGCTGGCTCTGCCACCGCTGGCTTGGCACTGCCCCCTCAAGGCTGGCAAAGCTGTGGGCGGGGGCCGCGGCTCAAAATAGGTTGGGAAACACTGCCCTAGGCCACACTCTGGAAGCGCTGCCCCGCGCTGGGGGTGGGGCTGGGGCCGTTTGCAAGGGGGCTCTTGGGGCGCTTGCGTGGGTGGGGCTGCTTGCAAGGGGCGGGGCCACTTGCGAGGCGGGGCCTCTTGTGGGGGCGGGGCAGCTTGCGGGGGTGGGGCCGCTTGCGAGGGGGCTCCTTCCTCCTCACTGAAGGAAAGAGGGCCGACGCGAGCAAGGAGGGGGTGGCGGGACTTCCCTCTGCCTCCTCCTCGCTCGCGTCAGCGTCGGCCCCGCCCCTCCTTCCTTCAGTGAAGGGAGGAGGGCCGACGCGAGTGAAGAGGGGGGGCGGCGGGCCTATGGCGCTCCATGCGCAGGCGCAAGAGCGCCCAAAGATCGAACTTTTTTTAAAAAAATTTTTTTTAAATTTTGGGGGGTCCGGACTTGCCGCCTCCCCATGGCTGCCGCCCTAGGCCATGGCCTAGGGTGGCCTTATGGGTAATCCGGGCCTGTCCACAGGCGGGTGTGAAACCAGATTGAAATGGATCTACATAATTGGTTTCACCCACGAAACTTTGGAGTTGTGAGGCCACCACACCTGGTGAAAGCATGCCATAGAATTGTGCCAGAAGATCAAATGTCTAAGTCTGCCTCTCCAATGTTATGGTCAATGTCAATAACCAATCACACCAAAGGAGGAAGCCGATGCTTGCGGTGCCAGAATGCTTGGCTCTGTCGTTTGAGCCAAGTGAGGAGCATCGTTCAAAGGAACGCACCCCTGCGATGCCAGGCCAGAGGAAAGGGGAAAAAGAGACGCTGTGACTTACCACTATTCGCGGGATCTTCTGGATCTGCCAAAAAATAAAATAAAATTGCTGAAACATGGCACATAAAGGTTATACACAGTCATATTGTGTCAAAATGTGACAGTCATGTTGAGCGGAAATGTTATAGACACATTTTTCTAAAATATAATAGACACATATTGCATAAACATGTTACAGATATTTCACAGTACTCTCGGCATTACTTCGCGAATGAAGATTCTTAGGAAGGACTCATCCCACACTTTTTACAAGCGCGTTGATGACTAAAAAGGCCAATCTGAGATAGGCAAGTTCGGTTGCAGAAAACACAGCAGAACGTCTCCTTGGGTGATGTTGTTTCCAAGTTGTGGTTCATTCTGCGGTGCCATTTCTCTTCGAGACTCATTCGGCGTGTCTTCTCGAAAGAGGCCGCAGCATTGTGGGTAGTGCGTCTCCACGCCTCCCGATGTGAGGCCAGGGTGGACCATTGTTGGTGGTTAATCTGGCCGAGCCTGAGATGTTGTTTCAGGGAGTCCTTGTATCTCTTTTTGGGGGCGCCTCTCTTGTGCTGACCCGTGGCGAGTTCACCATAGAGTAGTATCTTTTGGAGGCGGTGGTCCTCCATCCTAGAGACGTGCCCTGCCCACCGCGGCTGTGTTCTCAATAGCATGCCCTCAACGCTGGTGACCCCTGCTTGCTCAAGGACAGCAAAATTCATCACATAGTCGGTCCAGTGTATATTTAGGATTGTGCGAAGACAGCGCTGATGAAAGCGTTCAAGGAGTCGTAGGTGTTGGCGATAGGTGACCCATGTTTCAGACCCATAGAGGAGAATAGACAGTACGATCGCTCTGTACACACTGATTTTGGTGCTTTGCCTCAGGTGCTTGTTGCTCCAGATTCTTTTGTGAAGCCTTCCGAATGCACTCTATGCCTTTGCTAATCTGTGATCTCTCTCTTTATCAATCTTGGCATCCGAAGAGATGATGCTTCCCAGGGAGGTGAACTGCTGAACAGACTTAAGCACAGATGTGCCTATGCTGATGTGGGGATGTTTATTTATTTATTTATTTATTTGTTCAGGCTTCTATGCCGCCGACTCCCGGGGGCTCGCGGCGGCTCACAGGAGCCAAAAGGCAACAATAAAAACAGTGATAAAAACAGTAAAAGCAAATTAAAACAACAAAACAGGTAAAACAGCTAAGCTGTACAGCAGTAGCATACATAAAATGCACGGGCCTATTCTCCAAAAGCTTGCTTGAATAAGTGGGTTTTGCAAGCCCGTCTAAACGGGAGCAAGTCCCTCAGGGCCCTGGTTTCGGCCGGGAGGGCGTTCCATAGTGTAGGAGCTATAACTGAGAACGCCCTCCGGTGGGTAGATGTTAAGCATGCCAACCTTGTTGATGGTATCTCCAGGAAGTTAGCGTCCTCAGACCGTAGTGATCTCGATGGGCAGTATGGAGTGAGACGGTCCCTCAGATACGCCGGCCCCAGGCCGTGTAAGGCCTTAAAGGTAAGAACCAACACTTTGAAGGCGACCCGGTGATCAATAGGTAGCCAGTGCAGATCCTGCAAAACAGGTGCTATACGGCAACCTGCTGGAGATCCAGACAGGAGCCGGGCGGCAGTGTTTTGCACCAGCTTGAGCCTCCGAATAGTCGACAGAGGAAGGCCAACGTAGAGCGTGTTACAGTAATCTAGCCTCGAGATGACCGTAGCTTGGATCACCGTGGCCAGGTCGCTCCGGGAGAGATAGGGGGCCAGCCTCCCTGCCTGGCGGAGATGGAAAAAAGCAGCCTTGCTGACCGCAGAGACCTGGGCCTCCATGGTCAGCTGGGAGTCGAGGTGGACCCCCAGGCTCTTCACAGACGACGATGGGCATAGCGCCACACCGTCCAGGGTCGGAAGCTGGGCACCTACCCCGCCCGGGCGACCCAGCCACAAGATCTCCGTCTTCGCCGGATTCACCCTCAACCTACTGGCTCGCAGCCATCCAGTAACGGCTTCGAGGCAGTGTTGGAAATTATCGGGGACGGGGCCAGACCTGTCCTCCATCCTCAGAATGAGCTGAGTGTCGTCAGCGTACTGGTGGCACTCCAGCCCATAACTCCGCACCAGCTGTGCAAGCGGCTGCATGTAGATGTTAAATAACAGAGGGGAGAGAATGGCCCCCTGCGGAACTCCACAAGCTAGTGGGGAGCCCTCGGAGACCACCTCGCCCCTCCTCACACGCTGAGACCACTGGTGGAGGAAGGAGGTCAGCCATTTCAGGGCTGTCCCCCTCACTCCAGCCATGGCCAGGCGGTGGATCAATAGATTGTGGTCGACCGTGTCAAACGCTGCCGTGAGGTCCAATAACACGAGCAGCGCAGACCCGCCTTGGTCGAGCTGGCAGCGGAGTTGGTCTGTGATGGAGACCAGGACCGTCTCCGTCCCATGCCCCGAACGGAAGCCGGACTGGGAGGGGTCTAGCCATGTTGCATCATCTAAGAAGGACTGCAGCTGCTCCATTACTGCCCTCTCAACTACCTTGCCCAGGTACGAAAGATTCGACACTGGGCAGTAGTTGGAGGGAACCGCAGGGTCCAATGACGGTTTCTTCAGCAATGGAGCTACCACCGCCTCTTTCAAGCACTCTGGAAAGACTCCTTGCTCAAGGGAGCTGTTTATGATATTCAACAGAGGCCCACGTAGCCCCTCCAAGCAAGATCTAACAAGCCAGGAGGGGCACGGGTCGAGGGAGCAGGTGGTAGGGCGAGCTGCGGCCACTATCTTATCAACAGCATGTTGGTGTTCTTCCTGTGGTGCGGGCTGGTAGAGGACTTCCGTTTCCTTCAGGCTGACTTCCAGCCCAAACAGCTCTGCAGCTGTTGCAAAGCAGGATGTGAGGCGCTGCAGGGCTGCTTCTGAATGGGTGACAAGGGCAGCATCGTCAGCAAAAAGCAGCTCACAGACTAGATAGTGTAGAGTCTTAGTGCGAGCCCTCAGGCGGCTTAAGTTGAACAAGCTGCCATCAGTACAATAGCATATATATATGCCGTCTTCTTCGAGGTCTGCCGTAGCCCTTTGGAGCAAAGGGCTCACAGTACTATTGCAGCCATATTACACATAAATGTTATAAACATAATGTAGGAAAATATTATAGCTATATTTCGCTAAAATATAATAGACACGTATTGCACAAGCATATTACAGATAGTCATCTTTTACAGTACTATTACAGATTCATTGCACATATATGTTAGAGACATAATGTACAATAATGTTATTAAACATATTTTATAAAACTGTTACTGGCAGTCACATTGGACAAAAATATTACAGATGTATTTCACCGTAATGTTATAGGCATATTTCACAATAAAATTATTGACACTCGCATTTCACAAATGTTATAGACACAATGTACAAAACATGTTATAGACCATTATCGTTCAGGAAAAATGTTATTAGACATAATTCACACAAAAAAGGTCATATTTCACAAAATGGTAGATATTCATGTAGCACAAAAATGTTACAGATGGTCAAATTGTACAAAAATGTATAGACATATTGCACGACAGTGTTATAGCCAGCGATATTTCTCCCAAAAAAGGTTATAGATGATCATGTCACACAAAAATATTATAATCTATAACACAAACATGTTCTGTGTAGTTATATTGCACAAAAATATATTAAAGGTAGTGATATGTCACCAAAGGTGTTACTAGACATTTTGTACTAAAAGGGCAACAGGTGGCCATATTGCAAAAAATGGAGTTGTATTGCCTGAAAACTTATTGAGTCATATTTCACAGAAACATTACAGTCATGTTGTACAAAAACATTATAGTCACAGCACAGAAAATTTTGGAGGGTCATACTGCACAAAACATTAATAGTCATATTGCAAAAAAATTATAGTCATATTGCACAAAAACGTTATACCCATATTGCATGAAACATTATAGAGTCATGTTGCACAAAAACACTATAGAGCAACCCTGGGCATCTTATGGCCCATGGGCCGGATGCGGCCCGCCGGCCGATTCTGACCTGCCCGGGGAGAAGGGCGTCGGGGGCGGGGCCATTTCTGCAAGAGGAAGGGCTGCCACTGCCGCCATCCGATCGCGGGCCCTGGGGCCTGCGTCGGCAGACAGCCCGCCATTCCGGAGAACGATCGGAGGAGCAGCGGCTTTGGAGTGCCTGCCATGCCGGGAGGTGATCCGGGCCTGCAGCGAGAGCAGTCGGCGACCTGCGGCGGCTGATCGCCCTGGCGACCCGGAAGTCTTGATCGTCTTCCGGGTCGCCAGGGTGATCAGCCGCCGCAGGTCGCCGACTGCTCCCGCTGCAGGCCTGGATCACCTCCCGGGATGACAGGCACTCCAAAGCCGGGATGGCAGGCACTCCATGGCAGGGCGATCAGCCAATCGGGAACACCTCTGACGGAATGGCTGGGGGCGAGAGCGGGCGGAGGCCTGCAGCCTCCGATCATCTGCTGCTCTGCTCTGCTCTGCTGCGGTGGCGGCTGGGTCTGCTTTGCCATCCTCTGGGCTGGGTCCATTGGGCCATTCCATCTTGGGATCCTTCCTCTCTTGAGGATGTCAGCCTCCATCTTGGTTTGCACCTTGTCTTCTTGAATTTCATTTTATTTTATTTTAATGGTTTTTATTATTATTTTATAATAATTTTTAATAATAATATAAAATTATAATAATATATATTATATTATAATTTCAATATATTATAATGTCTATATATATATACTATATTACAATAATTATGATATTAATATCAATAGTATATGAATATTTCTTCATATATTAATATGTTAATATTAATGATGTGTAATATATAGTAAATATCTGTATACCTTTATAAAGCGGAATGTTTGTATGTATGTGTGCGGAGGGCGGAAGGGCGGAAGGGTGGGAGGGCGGGAGGGCGGATATGTGGCAGCCACTTTCACAGGCCACAGCGACCAGCGCGGGTGATGGACCTGCACCAAACTTGGTACACATAACCCCCCTAACCCCCTTTACGTCCTGGTACGGTTTGGGGGACATGACCCACAGACCACTGAGGCCACCAAAAAGGACCAATACAGACCACACTTAGCACACACAGCCCCCATGACCCACTCTACGTCCTGGTGCAGTTTGGAAGAGGGTGGACCATGGATGATGGGACTTGAAGTACCTCTACTCACTTCCCAAGTTCGCTGCAACCCTCATCCAATCACTGATCGAGACCAAACTTGGCATACATAACCCCTATGACTGCCTTCACGTCCTGGTGAGGTTTGGGGGAGGACTGACAATGGATGATGGGATTTGTAGTACTTTCACACCCCTCTGTTCCCACAGGCCACTGCGGCCCCCAACAAACACTGATAAAGACCACACTTGGCACACAGAGCCCCAGTGACCCACTCTACATCCTACTGAAGTTTGGAGGGGGCCAGAACATGGATGATGGGACTTGCAGTACCTTCCCTCACTTTCCAAGCCTGCTACAAACCTAATCCAATGACTGATCAACACCAAACCTGGCACACAGAGCCCTCATGACCCACTCTACATCCTGGTGCAGTTTTGTGTGAGACGGACCACGGATGATGGGACTTGAAGTACCTTCACTCACTTCCTAAAAACAATGCAACCCTCATCCATTCACCAATACAGACCAAACTTAGCACACAGAGCCCCCATGACCCAATCTACATCCTACTACACTTTGGGGGGGACGGGACACACAGAGATGATGGGACTTCCACTACCTTCAGTAATTTCATGATACCACTGCAACTCCCACTAATGATGGATCAAGACCAAACTTGCCACACAGAGCCCCCATGACCCACTCTACATCCTGCTGCACTTCTCAAATGACCCGGGCAGGGCCGGGTCCCCAAGCTAGTAGTAAATAAATAAATAAATAATGTAGATTAGCATGTAGCTCCGCCTTCAGGTGCGGCCCTCCACAATATTTTTTGGCTCTCGTGTGGCCCCTTGGAAAAAATAATTGCCCACCTCGTAATCTAAGATCATCCGGGGAGGCCCTGCTCTCGCTCCCGCCTACGTCTCAGATGAGGCTGGTGGGGACGAGGGATAGGGCCTTCTCGGTGGTGGCTCCCTGCCTGTGGAATGCGCTCCCTATTGATGTACGATCCACCACATCCCTCCTGGCCTTCAGGAAAAAAGTAAAACCCTGGCTGTGGGACCAGGCATTCGTACACCAGCACAAGGCAGCATTTTAGATGGGATTTTAATGAAAGTGGGTGATTATGGCCAATGTTTTTATGGACTGAACATTGTTTTAATCCAGAGTGAATGGTGCTAATGTAGTTGTATTTTAATGTATTTTTAATGTATTTTAATTGTTGAAGGGTTTGGGGGTTTTATATTGTTATTATGTGGGCATCGAATTGTGCCGTACTGTAAGCCGCTCTGAGTCCCCCCTCCCTCGGGGGTTGAGAAGAGCGGGGTAAAATCCCGAAATAATAAATAAATAAATAAATATAGAGTCCTATTGCACAGAAATGTAATACAGTCATATTGCACAAAAACATTATACTCATATTGTAGGGCTGTTCTACAATTTCAGATATGCCCGAATTTTGGAAGTTTGTTGGATACTTTCGACTTTTTAAAGCAATTTTGAGAGCAACCCTCCCAACAGGAATTCCGAAATCTGAATTTCCCGAATTTCGGAATTCCGAATTCTGAATTTTGGAAGTCATTTCCGAATTTTCTTCCTGATTGCTCATTGGCTGATGGCTAACAGCTGACTCTCCCTTCTGCTGATTTTTTTTTTGCCCATTTTTGAAAGCGGACGCCATTTCCGAAAACTTCCGAATTTCGGAAATACTTCCGAATCAATTTCGAAATTTATTGGAAATTTTTTGGAAGTCCATATAATCCGAAACGACAGCTACAATTAGATCCGAAACGAATTTCGAAACTTTTTCTTGTATGATCAACCAGCCCTATCATATTTCACAAAAACATTATAGGGAGTCACTGTGCAAAAAAATTTGGAGAGTCATGTTTCACGGAAACATGATCGAGTCATACTGCACTAAAAGGTTATAGTCATATTGTACAAAAACGTTATAGTCACAGCACAAAAAATTTTTGGAGAGTCATATTGCACAAAATAATAATAGTAATATTGCAAAAAAAATTATACAATCATATTGCACAAAAATGTTATACTCCTATTGCATGAAACATTATAGAGAGTCATGTCGCACAAAAACACTATGGAGTCATATTGCACTAAAACGTTATACAGTCATATTGCACAAAAATTATACTCATACTGCATGAAACATACACTTATTGCATGAAATGTTATAGTCATGTTGCACAAAAACGTTATATTTATTTATTTATTTATTTATTTATTCGTTCGCCTTAATATACCGCTCTCTCTGGAGCCCAGAGCGGTTTACAGAGTTAAAAACAGATAAACACATAAAATGCACTAAAACCAGATTAAAACCCCCAGTTAAAATAAAATTCCAGCAGAACTGCGATGGCAGTAGGAATATGCTGACAGCGACACAACAGGATGCTGATAACACGGCATTGGTTATGGGCCAAATGCCTGTCTGAATAGCCAGGTCTTTACGGCTCTGCGGAACGGCATTAAGTCCCGGATGGCTCGCAGCTCGTCAGGGAGGGTGTTCCACAGGGTTGGCGCAGCTATGGCAAATGCCCTCTGCCGCGTGCTAGCAAGTCTATAGACCTTAATGCCCGGCACATCCAATAGATTGAGCCCCTCTGAGCGCAGCGATCTCCTGGGCACATAAGGGGTAAGCCGCTCCTTCAGGTACACTGGCCCCAAACCATATAAGGCCTTGAAAGTTAAAACACCTTGAAGGCGACCTGGAATTCAATGGGAAGCCAGTGCAGCTCGCGCAAGAGTGGAGTCACGTGGGCAGATCTTGATGCTCCTGAGAGCAGGCGTGCTGCAGCGTTCTGCACCAGCTTGAGTTTCCGGATCGCCGACAAGGGTAGGCCAATGTACAGCGCATTACAGTAATCGAGCCTCGAGGTGACCGTGGCTTGGATCACCGTGGCCAGGTCGCAGTGGGAGAGGTAAGGAGCCAGACGTTTTGCCTGTCGTAGGTGGTAGAAAGCTATCTTGCAGGCGCAGGCAATCTGCGCCTCCATAGACAGCTGGGCGTCCAGCCGGACCCCTAGGCTCTTTACTGACGGTTGCGGGCAAAGAGCCACGCCGTCGAATGTCGGCAACTGGGTCTCTACCCTCCCCCCGGGCGGCCCAGCCACAAGATCTCCGTCTTCGCCGGGTTCACCTTCAACTTACTGGCTCGCAGCCATCCAGTTACGGCTTCCAGGCAGAGATGGAAATTATCGGGTACAGAGTCCACCCCGGGGTCCATCCTCAGAATGAGCTGGGTGTCATCAGCGTACTGATGGCATTCCAGCCCAAAACCCCGCACCAATTGGGCGAGTGGTTGCATGTAGATGTTAAATAACAGTGGGGAGAGGATGGCCCCCTGTGGGACCCCGGAGTGTAAGGGGGAGCCCTCGGAGACCACCCCTCCCCACTTCACTCGCTGCAGGCGGTTTTGGAGGAAGGAGGACAGCCAGTTGAGGGATGTCCCCCTCACCCCCGCCACCGCCAGGCGGTGTGTCAAAAGTTGGCAATTGACAGTATCAAACGCTGCCGTGAGGTCCAATAACACGAGCAGCGCCGATCCGCCTCGGTCCAAATGGCAACGGAGTAGGTCTGTGATGGAGACCAGGACAGTCTCTGTCCCATGGCCCGAGCGGAAGCCGGACTGGAAGGGGTCTAGCCAGGATGCGTCATCCAGGAATGCCTGCAGTCCTATTGTGCAATAGTCCTATTGCACAAAAACATTATGCAGTCATATTGCAGAAAAGCATTATACTCATATTGCATGAAAGGTTATAGTCATGTTGCACAAAAATGTTATACAGTCATATTGCACAAAACATTATACTCATATTGCTCAAGACGTTACAGAGTCATATTGCACGAAACGTTACAAGGAGTCATAGAGTGATAGACATATTGTGCATAATGTGATTATATGGTACCAAATGTTACGAAAGCCTACCTGGGACCACAATCTTCACGCTCCCCGCCTTCATTCCCCCGCGGCCATATATCACGACTACATAGTTTATAGAGTCCGTGGTGTTTAAGTTTGTGATCTCAAGGGAGCAGTCGGACCTCATGGTCTCTCGCCCGGTGAAGCTCGGCTCCTTCCTAGTCTTAGGGGTTGGTTCGAAGAAATAGGTCAAGATGGTGTCTTTATCTGTCATTTCCCGTCGGTACCAGCGGCAGCTCACTGGGATTGGAGGGAGCATGCTTGGGGTCAAGCGGACGCTTCCTCCTGCCACCGGGTGTGGTGGGTACACCACGATATTGGTCAGCTGCATGTAGGCTTCGGCCCACAAGAAGCAAGCACTCAGGGCGAAGGCTGTCGAGAGAACAAGGGAAGGGATGCCACTCCCATCAAAGCATCTGTTTGAGGCCATCAACCCAACATCTGAAAGCAGCCTCTGGGCCTCCAAAACACATCTCCTACGTCTTCCTGTTCCCCCCATTACCACCTTTCCTGCATGTTAATCATATGAGGGCGGGTCAATAAGTCCATGACTTTCTGAATTTCCTGCCTCTTAACTGAAAGGGCAACACTGCTCCTGTCGACAGGCACCTGTCAGTTGACTCCTGTCAAAATTTGAACAAGCTGCGTCATACAGTTTGTGTTTGACAGCCATGGATAGCAGACTACCACGTGATTGGAGGGGAAAATGGAAAAAAGTGAATTTTGTGTGCTCATTAAGCATTACTTTTTTGCGGGGAAACCCCATCCCTCAGACCAAGGCTAAGCTTGACAAATACGATGGGGACTCTGCACCATCAATTTCAATGGTAAAAAAGTGGTTTACTGAATTTCTTTGTGGCCGTACAAGCACGGAAGATGCCAAACGTTCTGGGCACCCAGTTGAGGTCTCTGCACCCGAAACAATTGGAAAAAAAATCATGATATGGTGTTGGCCGATCAGAAATGGAAAGTGCGATTGTGGAAGCCATGGGCATCTCACGTGGCTGAGTGGTTTCAACTTTATTTATTTATTTATTTATTAAGCGTGCTTCTATGCCGCCACTCCCAGGAGGGCTCGGGGCGGCTCACAGGGGCCAAACAAGGCACAGTAAAAACAATGGCAATGATTAAAACAACAGCAAATTAGCTAAAAACAGTACACTCAATAAAATCATTAAAACTGCGATACAACACGCTACCACAGATAACACTTAAAAACAGGGGCTGCACAAAGTAGGACCTACAGGCAGGGGCGGTCCAAGCTCTCCCGGGGTAAGCGAACAGTATTGTGGCCCCCGGCGCTCCCAATGTGCGCTCCATTGTGAGGCGCCGCGGCGTCGCCCGCCCTGCTGCTGCGCTGCGCTCCGCGGTTTCGCGCGCATGCGCAGTGCCTACGGACCTCTCTTGAGGTCCGTAGGCATTGCGCATGCGCATGAAACCGCGAGGGCATCATGCAGTACCTACGGACCTCAAGAGAGGTCCGTAGGCACCTGCGCTGCGCTCAGCGGTTTCGCGCACGCGCGCAGTGCCTGCGCACCTCTCTTGAGGTCTGTAGGCACTGCGCGTGTCTTGTGAACCATGGAGCGCACATGCGCCCACCTACGGACCTCTCTTGAGGTCCGTAGGTACTGCGCATGTGCACTCCGTGTTTCGCGCGCGCACGCGCAGTGCCTACACACCTCTCTTGAGGTCCGTAGACACTGCTCATGCGCGAAACCGCGGAGCGCAGCGCAGCAGCAGGGCGGGCGAGACGCGGCGGGGCGCCTCAATGGCGCCCCACCCCAGAGCGTCCACGATGGCGCTCTACGCGGCCGCGTAGGCCGCGTAATGGCAAAGACCGCCCCTGCCTACAGGTCGAACGCCTGGCGGAAAAGATGGGTCTTGCAGGCCCGTCTGAATGCAAGCAAGTCCTGGATCGCACGTGTTTCTGCCGGGAGGGCGTTCCACAGTGTGGGCGCGATGACCGAGAACGCCCTCCTGCGGGTTGCGGTCAAGCGCACGAGCCTCGCCGAGGGGACGTCCAAGAGATAGGCTCCTCTGACCGCAGTGATCTCATTGGGCAATAAGGGGAGAGACGGTCCCTCAGGTATGTTGGCCCCAAGCCGTGTAAGGCCTTAAAGATCAGAACCGACACTTTGAAGGTGATCCGGTGCTCAATTGGCAGCCAGCGCAGATCCTGCAAGACAGGTGTTATGTGACTGCCTGCTGGTGTTCCAGACAGGAGCCGGGCGGCAGAGTTCTGCACTAGCCTGAGCTTCTGGGTCACTGACAAAGGAAGGCCAACATAGAGTGCGTTGCAGTAGTCCAGTCTCGAGATGACCGTGGCTTGGATCACCATGGCCAGGTCGTTCCGGGATAGATAGGGAGCCAGCCGCCTCGCCTGTCTGAGATGGAAAAAAGCGGCCTTGCTGGCCATGGAGACCTGGGTCTCCATGGTCAGCTGGGAGTCCAAGTGGACCCCCAGGCTCTTTACTACAGGTGATGGGCATAGCGCCACACCATCCAGGGTCGGAAGCTGGACACCCCTATCACCCGGACGGCCCAGCCACAAGATCTCCGTCTTCGCTGGATTCACCCTCAACCTACTGGCTCGCAGCCATCCAGTGACGGCCTCAAGGCAGCGCTGGAAATTATCGGGGACGGATCCAGGCCTGCCCTCCATCCTCAGAATGAGCTGAGTGTCATCAGCGTACTGGTGGCACTCAAGCCCAAAACTTCGCACCAGCTGTGCAAGCGGCTGCATGTAGATGTTAAATAACAGAAGGGAGAGAATGGCCCCCTGAGGGACTCCGCAAACTAACGAGGAGCCCTCGGAGACCACCTCGCCCCTCCTCACACGCTGAGACCGCTGGTGGAGAAAGGAGGTCAGCCATTTCAGGGCTGTCCCCCTCACTCCAGCCATGGCCAGGCGGTGGGTCAAAAGATTGTGGTCGACCGTGTCAAACGCTGCCGTGAGGTCCAATAACACGAGCAGTGCAGACCCGCCTTGGTCGAGCTGGCAGCGGAGTTGGTCTGTGATGGAGACCAGGACCGTCTCCGTCCCATGCCCCGAACGGAAGCCGGACTGGAAGGGGTCCAGCCATGTTGCATCATCTAAGAAGGACTGCAGCTGCTCCATTGCTGCCCTCTCAACTACCTTCCACAGGTACGAAAGGTTCGACACTGGGCAGTAGTTGGAGGGAACCGCAGGGTCTAATGACTTTTTTTCAGCAATGGAGCTACCACCGCCTCTTTCAAGCACTCTGGAAACACTCCTTGCTCAAGGGAGCTGTTTATGATGTTCAACAGAGGCCCACGTAACCCCACCAGTCCAGATCTAACAAGCAAGGAGGGGCACGGGTCGGGGAGCAGGTGGTAGGCCTGGTTGCAGCCACAATCTTATCAACAGCATCTGCGTCCAGTGGCCGAAACCGGTCGAGGGTGGGCCCAGCGGAGGGCCACAGAGTCTCGAGCTCACGTACTGTATCAGTTGTGGCTGGAAGGTCCTGGCGGAGGCTCGATATCTTGTCTGCGAAAAAACTCTGAAAAGCACCGGTGGTAGGGGCCTGATCATTTTTGGGACGGTAGGAACCGTCGTCAGGGACCGGATTACTTTAAATAATTGGGCCGGGCGTGAGTTGGCAGATGCTATCAAGGCGGTGAAGTACGAATTTTTGGCCGCCTTGACAGCCCGCTCATAAGCTTCCTTAAATCTATTATATAAATGGGTTCACGTCATGTGATGTATACCTCAAACAAAGAAACCATACAACGCAGAAACACAATACTCGCCAACAGAAATAGGCCTCAAGCAAGGTACGTTTGTAGCAAAGAAACTTCCCCCAAAAAACCTAAAAGGCCCCCAAAACAACGAGTAAAAATAAAACTACATTTACCAGCATCCTCCGGGGCAGCCAAAGACTCACCCAGCCTCTACATTCTGAACAACATGATTGGCTGCCAATAAGGGCGGATTTGCATAACTGCTGCACTGGCCAGCCAACATGAAAATTCCGATCCATAATAAACTGCCAAAACAGAATAAGGAAAAGGCCTGAGCCAATCCCCAACACAAACACCCAAATCACTTCTAACCGAAAATTTACACCCAAAAAAAACACAGACCACACCCAAAATTGACAGTAAGGCTTCATTAACTTGATTTCCCTAACTAGCCCTCACTTACTGGGAAGCTGTTTACGCTCTGAATTGACAGTAAGGCTTCATTAACTTGATTTCCCTAACTAGCCCTCACTACTGGGAAGCTGTTTACGCTCTGAATTGACAGTAAGACTTCATTAACTTGATTCTCCCGACTAGGCCTCAGCTCATTGGACATTGTGTATGGCCTGAATTGACAGTAAGGCTTCATTAACTTGATTCTCCCGACTAGGCCTCAGCTCATTGCACATTGTGTATGGCCTGAATTGACAGTAAGGCTTCATTAACTTGCTGTTCCTAACTAGGCCTCAGCTCATGGGACATTGTGTATGGCCTGAATTTACAGTAACCTACCTTGGCACACAGAGCCCCGACCATGCATGATGGGACTTGAAGTACCACCATGGAAAATGGGATTTGTAGTACTTCAAAACCCATCATTCCCCACAGACCACTGTGGCCCAGAACCAAGACCAATAAAGACCCAACTTGGCACACCATGCCCCCCATGACCCACACTCCATCCAACTGCAGTTTAGAGGAGGGCACACCGTGGATGATTGGACTTTCTCGCATCTCCTAAAAGGGCACAGCAACGCGTGCCGGGTACAGCTAGTAGCTTATAAGCTGATAGGGAGGCTCCGTCGCGGAGTTTCCTCCACTCGCACTCAAGCCGTCTCCTTGCCCGCTTCATCGACCTAAGCTCCTCTGTAAACCAAGGAGACCGATGCTTGCGAGGTCAGAGAGGGCGCTTAGGGGCGATCTCGTCGAGAGCTCTAGATAGACAGGTGTTCCAAGCAAGAACCTGCTCATTGACCGAGTCGCTGATAGACTCCAGATCCCTCAGAGCATTCAGGAACCTTTCGGGTTCCATAAGTCTCTTCGGGCGAACCAAAATCTGTTTTCGGCGCCTTTGCATGGGGGGCGGTTGCTCAACCCGGATCCTCAGAGCACAGTGGTCCGACCATGGAACCTCTGTTACGGAGGCTAGGCCCACTTGAACCCCGGCACTGAAGACCAGGTCGAGGGTGTGACCGGCCGAGTATGTGGGCCCCGAATTACAAAGGGAGAGGCCCAATGTTGCCATGGTCGAGATTAGGTCCGCGGCTGCAGATGGAGTAGAGGCTGCGTCGGCGTGGACATTGAAGTCCCCCAAAACAATCAGCCTAGGGAACCTCAATGCCCACTCCGACACAGTCTCCAGCAACCTCGGCAGGCTTTCTGCTGGTACGCTAGGCGCACGGTACACCAGCAGGACGACCAGGCTCTCCTGGGATTCCCACACCAGGCCGACACTTTCAAGCCCAGCGGTGGTCAGCGCAGGGATCGCTCTGAGGTGTAACCCATCACGGGAGAGTATTGCCACCCCCTTTAAATGATCACTTGGATATGAGAAAGCTTTCCGCCGCAAGCTGGGTGCCGCGTTTGCTCACAATCGTCCACAAACGCAATCGTGTGACAATTTCGCAGGAATGTTTGGCGTTCCAACCTGGATTGGAACCTGGCTAAACTGTAGGAAACAAAGGGTGGTAATAAATGGACATTTCTCTGGATGGAAAGAGGTGAGAAGTGGCGTACCCCAAGGTTCAGTTTTGGGTCCGTTACTTTTTAATTTATTCATTAATGACCTGGATGTAGGAGTGAATTCTGAGGTAGCAAAGTTTGCAGACGACACTAAACTGTTCAGGGTAGTTAAAAATGAAACTGACTGTAAAGAGCTCCAGAAAGATCTCTCGAAATTGAGTGAATGGGCAACAAAGTGGCAAATGCATTTCAACCTAAACAAGTGTAAAGTCATGCACATCGGGGCAAAGAACCCCAACTACACCTACAAATTGATGGGGTCAAAGCTTTCCGAGACAAACCAGGAAAGGGATCTTGGGGTCTTGGTGGACAGCTCAATGAAGATGTCAACCCAGTGTGCAGCAGCAGCGAAAAAGCAAATTCTATGCTTGGCATGATCAGGAAGGGAATCGAAAATAGGTCGGCAAATGTTGTATTGCCTCTCTACAAATCTATGGTGAGGCCACATCTGGAGTACTGTGTACAATTCTGGTCTCCGCACCTCAAGAAGGATATAACGGAACTGGAAAAGGTACAGAAAAGGGCAACAAGAATGATCCAAGGGATGGAGCGGCTCCCTTACGAAACCAGGTTGCAACGCCTTGGTCTTTTCAGCCTTGAAAGACGGCGTTTAAGAGGTGACTTGATCGAAGTGTATAAAATCATGCATGGGATAGAAAAGGTGAATAAAGAAAAACTATTTTCTCTGTCACCCAACACTAGGACTAGGGGGCACTCCCTGAAGCTCCAAGGTAGGAAAGTCAGGACAAATAAAGGGAAATATTTCTTCACCCAGAGAAAGGGTCATTGGGTTATGGAACTCACTTCCAGAGGAGGTTGTGACAGCGGTCAGCCTGGACAGCTTCAAGGCAGGATTAGACAGATTCATGGAGACCAAGGGAATCCGTAGTTACTGAAATGGACATCCAAGTGCCACCTCTGTGTTGATGGAGGCAGGCAGGATTTCCCCCGGGTACTGGTTGTGGGGGGTCGGGAGCAGGTGAGGGTTTTGCCCTCCTTTCTGCTAGAGATCCCTGTGTACAACTAGTGGGCCACTGTGTGACACAGAATGCTGGACTAGATGGGCTGAGGCCCGATTCAGCATGGCTCTTCTTATGTTTTTATGTTCTTATGTAATATGGACGCGTTTTTGTGCCGTTTCGTAACCGTGGACGAAACGTGGATCCACCACAACACACCAGAGACCAAACAGCAGTCAAAACAGTGGGTTTCTTTCGGTGAATCGGCGCCAAAGAAGGCCAAGGTGGGTTTGTCAGCCAATACAGTGATGGCAACCGTTTTTTGGGATGCACGCGGTATAATTGACTACCTTCAAAAGGGTAAAACAATCAATGGCGAATATTATGCCAACTTATTGGGTCGATTTAATGAGGATTGGGGGGGGGGGGGACGACCGCATTTGGCCAAGAAAAATGTTATTTTGCACCAGGACAATGCAAGGCTGCACACATGTGCAGTTTCCATGGCAACAATCCATGAATTGGGATATAAATTGCTCCCTCACCCACCCTATCCTCCGGATTTAGCCCCGAGTGACTATTTCTTGTTTCCAAACCTGAAGAAATGGCTCAGCGGAAAGAGATTTGACTGCAACAATGACATCATCTCACAAACAAATACCATTTTGATGACCTCGACAAATCTTATTTTTTTGGAAGGGATAAAAAAATGGGAGAAACGTTGGGCAAAAGTGTATAGAGCGCAAAGGAGACGACGTCGGAAAATAAAATGATTCTTTATCCCAAAACCTGTGTTTCATTCAAAAAGTCACGGACTTACTGACCCGCCCTCGTATCAATTTGTATGCACGAATCTAACGAATTAAAAATGCACATTTGCACACCCCTACTGGGTTGGGACTCTTCCAACTCTAGGATTCAATGATCATCTGAGTTAAGAGGTAGTCAAGTAAAAGCTGAATAGCCATCTGTCGGGAGGATTTGGGTAGCGTCTTCCTCTACGGCGGAAAGTGGTTTGATTGGATGACCCTTGACGTCCCTTCCAACACTAGGATGCTATGACAAGGATGGCTCAGCAAGTCAAATAAAGATTAGGTTTGGTGGGGACGAGGGGCAGGGCCTTCTCGGTGGTGGCCCCCCGCCTATGGAACTCGCTCCCCAGCGAAATTAGGTCAACTTCTTCCCTCCTTTCCTTTAGACGTGCCTATGGGAGCAGGCATTTGGTTAGACATTCGGGTAGCAGGCGGACAATAAAATTTATTTATTTATTTATTATTTCGATTTATATACCACGCTTCCCAAAAAGGCTCAGGGTGGTTCACAACAATAAATACACAACCAGGGGCGGTCTTTCCATTAGGCGAACTATGCGACCGCGTAGGGCGTCATCTTGGAGGTGACAGCGTGGGGCGCCATCGTGGGGCGCTGCGCAGCCGTATCTCCGTGCTGCTGCCGCGCTGCGCCTACAGGCGCTTCTGGGCATGCGCGGAGGTTTTGCGCACATGCCCAGTGCCTACGGATCTCCACTTGAACTCCGTAGGCACTGCGCATGCATGCGAAAATCTCAGCACACATGCGCTGTGTCTACAGAGCTCAAGTGAACTCCGTAGACACAGCGCATGCGTGCGGAGGTTTTGCGAAAATCTCCGCGCAGATGCGCTGTGTCTACAGAGCTCAAGTGAACTCCATAGGCACAGCGCATGCACGCGGAGGTTTTGCATGCATGCCCAGTGCCTACGGAGCTCCACTTGAGCTCCGTAGAAACAGTGCATGCGCGTGAAAATCTCCGCGCAGATGCGCTGTGTCTACAGAGCTCAAGTGAACTCCGTAGGCACAGCGCATGCACGCGGAGGTTTTGCGTGCATGCCCTGTGCCTACGGAGTTCAACTGGAACTCCGTAGGCACTGGGCATGCACGCAAAACCTCTGCGCATGCCCAGAAGCGCCTGTAGGCGCAGCGCGGCAGCAGCACGGAGAAACGGGCGACGCGCTTGGGAGCCGCAGGGGGGGCGCCAAAATAATGTTCGCTTACCCCTCTGGGAGAGCTCGGACCGCCCCTGTACACAACACAACATAGTTAAAAACAGAATAAAAACAGATTAGGACCAGCATGGAAAATTACAACCTTAGAGATTAAACGCCTGGCGGAAGAGGGTGGTCTTACAGGCCCTCCTGAAGGCCTGCAACTCTGTTATTGCTCGTGCCTCTGCCAGGAGGGCGTTCCACAGGGGAGGCGCCACTACAGAAAGGTGTGCTGCCGAGTCGATGACAATCGACAGATCTTGAGTGATGGAACCTCAAATAGGTTTTGGTCCCTGGACCGTAGTGGTCTCTGGGGAATGTGCAGGGAGAGGCGGTCCTTCAGGTACACTGGCCCCAGGCCATGCACGGCCTTAAGGTCAACACCAGCACTTTGAAGGCAATCCGGTGTTTGATGGGGAGCCAGTGCAAGCGCTGGAGCACTGGAGTGATGTGGCACGATAGTGTCACTCCAGCCAGCAGTCGAACCGCCGCGTTTTGCACCATCTTCAGTTTCCGGATTACCAACAAAGAAAGGTCAATGTAAAGGGCGTTACAGTAGTCTAGTCTCGAGATGACCGTGGCCTGGATTACCGCGGCCAGGTCGTCACCGGAAAGGTAGGGTGCCAGCCGCCTCGCCTGGCGCAGATGGAAAAACGCTGCTCTGCTCACGGTGGCGACCTGAGCCTCCATCGTCAGCAGAAGGTACAGTTGGACCCCCAGGCTTTTAACCAGCGGCGACTGACTAACCACCTCACCGTCCATTATTGGCAGCTGGAGCTCCCCCCCCCCCCCGGGACGACCCAGCCACAGGACCTCCGTCTTCGACGGGTTCACCTTCAACCTGCTGGCCCATAGCCACCCAGTCACGGCTTCCAGGCACTGATGGAAATAATCGGGTACAGAGTCCGGCCCGCCTTCCATCCTCGGCACCCGCTGGGTGTCCCCAGCATACTGAAGACACTCCAAAACTACGCACCAGTTGGGCAAGTGGATGCATATAGATGTTAAATAATAGAGGAGAGAGGATAGCCCCTTGGGGGACCCCCCAAAATTAAGGGGGACCCTTTCCGAGACCGCCCCTCCCCTCTCCACACGCCCCTGATCTTGGAGAAAGGATGATGGCAATGCTTTGGAAAACGGACTATGGACTGGCTTCAGATAAAGTTGTGATTGTAGAACTTCGACTATTTGTACATTTTCAATGGTTTTTAATCTGCAATGCGATGCCCCCAAATCCCATTCCGGAGAGCCAACCCTTAAGGCGGCCATGATTGATGGTATCAAAAGCCACTGAGAGATCCAAGAGATCTCTGAAGGCCATCTAGTGGTCCAACCTCTTCTGCCATAGAGAAAGACACCATCCAAACCTTTCTGACAGATCACCATCCGGCCATAGATATGACTGAGAAAGAGATAGATAGATACATAGGTAGGTAGATACATAGGTAGGTAGATAGAAAGATACATAGGTAGGTAGAAAGATACATAGGTAGGTAGGTAGATAGAAAGATACATAGGTAGGTAGGTAGGTAGAAAGATACATAGGTAGATAGAAAGATAGATAGGTAGATAGAAAGATACATAGGTAGGTAGGTAGAAAGATACATAGGTAGGTAGGTAGGTAGGTAGAAAGATAGGTAGAAAGATACATAAGGTAGGTAGGTAGAAAGATACATAGGTAGATAGATAGGTAGATAGGTAAGTAGGTAGGTAGGTAGAAAGATACATAGGTAGGTAGGTAGATAGATAGAAAGATACATAGGTAGATAGGTAGATAGGTAGGTAGGTAGATAGATAGATAGAGATAGATAGAAAGATAGATAGAAAGTTACATAGGTAAGTAGATAGGTAGGTAGGTAGGTAGGTAGAAAGATACATAGGTAGGTAGATAGATAGGTAGGTAGGTAGGTAGAAAGATACATAGGTAGGTAGGTAGATAGAAGATACATAGGTAGGTAGGTAGGTAGATAGAAAGATACATAGGTAGGTAGGTAGGTAGAAAGATACATAGGTAGGTAGGTAGGTAGAAAGAAAGAAAGATACATAGGTAGGTAGGTAGATAGATAGAAAGATACATAGGTAGGTAGGTAGAAAGATACATAGGTAGGTAGGTAGATAGGTAGAGAAAGAAAGATAGATACATAGGTAGATAGATAGATAGATAGATAGATAGAAAGGTAGATAGATAGATAGAGATAGATAGATAGAAAGATAGATAGATAGAAAGATACATAGGTAGGTAGATAGGTAGGTAGGTAGGTAGAAAGATACATAGGTAGGTAGGTACATAGGTAGGTAGGTAGGTAGATAGAAAGATACATAGGTAGGTAGATAGAAAGATACATAGGGATCTCTAAAAGCTACCTAAAGGCCATGCAATCCCTTCTGCCATAGAGGATGACACCAACCAAACCTTCCCGACAGGTGGCTATCCAGCCATGGATAGGACTGAGAAATAGATGGAGAAGATCCTAGATTTGGGAGGGACCTCTAAAGACCATCCAGTCCAATTCCTTCTGCCACAGAGGGAGACACCACCCAAACCCTCCCAACAGATGGTCATCCAGCCATAGATAGACTGAGAAAAAGGTGGAGAGATAAATAAATAGATAGATGGATAGATAGATAGATAGAATGTTAGATTTGGAAGGGATCTCTGAAGGCCACCTAGTAGTGAATGACACCACCCAAACATTTCCAATAGATGATCATCCAGCCATAGATATGACTGAGAGATAGATAGATAGATAGATAGATAGATAGATAGATAGATAGATAGATAGATTGGAAGGGATGTCTAAAGGCCATCTAGGAGTCCAACCACTTCTGCCACAGAAGAAGACACTATCCAATCCACCTGTTCTCCCGTATCTTGAGCTGGGACCTCTTTCCCTGCCTTTAAGTCCTGCCTCCCTGCCTGGCCCTTCCTCCCTCCTCCCAGGGGGCTCACTCCTTCCTTCCTTCCCCTTTTCCTTCTTTCCTTCCTCCCTCCCTCCCCCTTCCTCCCCTTCCTTCCCTTCCTCCTTCCTTCATTCTCTCCTTCCTTCCCTTCTTTTTTCCTCCTTTCCTTCCTTCCCTCTTTCCTCCTTTCTTTCCTTCCCTCCTTCCTTCCTTCTCTCCCTTCCTCCTTCCTTCCCTTCTTTTTTCCTCCTTTCCTTCATTCTCTCCTTCCTTCATTCTCTCCTTCCTTCCCTTCTTTTTTTCCTCCTTTCCTTCATTCTCTCCTTCCTTCCCTTTCTTCCTCCTTCCTTCATTCTCTCCTTCCCTTCTTTTTCCTACTTTCCTTCCCTCTTTCCTTCCTTCCCTCCTTTCTTCCTTCCTTCTCTCCCTCCTTCCTTCCCTTCTTTTTTCCTTCTATCCTTCCTTCTATCCTTCCTTCCCTCCCTTCCTTCCTCCTTCCTTCATTCTCTCCTTCCCTTCTTTTTTCCTACTTTCCTTCCCTCTTTCCTCCTTTCCTTCCTTCCCTCCTTTCTTCCTTCTCTCCCTTCCTCCTTCCTTCCCATCTTTTTTCCTCCTTTCCTTCCTTCTCTCCTTCCTTCCTTCTCTCCCTTCCTCCCTTCCTTCATTCTCTCCTTACTTCCCTTCTTTTTCCTTCTTTCCTTCCTTCCATCTTTCATCTTTTGTTTCCTCCCTTCCTTCCTTCCCTTCCTTCCTCCTTCCTTCATTCTCTCCTTCCCTCCCTTCTTTTTTTCCTTCTTTCCTTCCTTCCCTTTTTCCTCCTTTGTTTCCTTCCTTTCTTCCTTCCCTTCTTCCTTCCTCCCCTTCTTTTTTCCTCCTTTCCTTCATTCTCTCCTCCCTTCTTCTCTTCCCTCCCTTCCTCCTTCCTCCATTCTCTCCATCTTTCCCTTCTTTTTTTCCTTCTTCCCTTCCTTCCTTCCCTCTTTCCTCCTTTGTTTTCTCCCTTCCTTCTTTCCTTCCCTTCCTCCTTCCTTCATTCTCTCCTTCCTTCCTTCCTTCCCTTCCTCCTTCCTTCATTCTCTCCTTCCTTCCCTTCTTTTTTCCTTCTATCCTTCCTTCTTTCTTTCCTCCTTTCTTTCCTTCCTTCCCTCACTTCTTCCTCCCTCCCTCCTCCCTCCCTCCTCTCCTCCTCTCCCTCCTTCACCTGCCAGGAGAGTGGGGGGCGCCCGCCTCTTGGCCCCGGGGAGGGCCCCCATGGGGCTGGTCCTCCGCTGTTTGGGGGGCGCCTCTGGGGGGCTGTTGGGGGGAGTCTGGCCGGCCCCTCCTCCCCCTCCCTCCCCTCCCCTCCCTTCTCTCGCTCGGAAAAGAGGAGCCGGGCCCGTTGCGGCCGTCGCCGGGCGGCCTTTGTGAGCTCACCGGGGGAGGAGGGAGGGGGCACCCCCCCCCCCCAGGCTGGAACGAGAGCAAGCAACGAGCCTTCCTAAGGTTCCTATGAGCAGCAGCAGCAGCGTCTCTCCAGCCCCCCAGCCCCACCCACTCTCACCCTCTTGGCTGTGCTTTAGGACGAGGAGGAGGAGACAGAAGGAGGAGAGGGGGCAGGAGGAGGGACAGGACAGCAGGGATCCAGAGGTGACAGGGGGCCTGGGGGGGATATGTCCTAGAGCAGTGTTTCCCAACCTTTATTGAGCCGCGGCACATTTTTTACATTTCAAAATCAGTGACCTCTCCATTGGCGCCCCCTGCAGTGGGGAGAGGCTTGCGTACCCTAGTGAAGTTGTGAGCTATGCTGGCGGTGGCATAATAGCCGGCGGTAGGGCCTCCCATACCAGACAGGTCACAACCGAAGGGTCTGACAAAGAGTGTCAATGGGCAGGATGGGCTCTCTAGCCTTTTGGCAACCATCCTAAGAGAAGGAAAACTCTGATTTCAAACCCGGGCAGATGGTGCTCGTCTAACCCTGTAAGGTCAACCATCTAAGAGAAGGAAACTCGAACCAAACCTACGACCTGAGGACCTCGCTGCCACCGTCCAAGCTTGCTAGGCCCTGGCAGATGAACCTTTGGTTTAAAAGGGTGAGGCCAGTTCTGTGCACGCTGCGCTCCACCAGAAAAATCCATTGCACAGGCTCGAAGGACACATCCAACTTCCGAAAAAGCCCTGTAGCGATAGGCGAGGGACGAAACGGTAGGTGTAAAGATGCACTGGAAGCCGCAGACCCAACCCTGCATGCAGGCGGTTCAGGACTTTGGTCGCTCGAGACTGACCCGGAGATGACAGTCTTGTTCGGCAGCATCCTGAACGACCAAGCAGCCTTTTTAAGGAGAGCACTGCTTGCTCCGTATGGAGAGGGCCTAGAAAGGTGGCCCTAACAGCTCATCCCGTCTACCTGGTTGGCTAGCGGCCAGCGGGCATCTTCCGATCTTGTCGAACAAAGACAAAGAAACAAAGGCCAACACCTGCCTGCAAAGGTGCAAATAGACTGACACTTGCATGCTGGAACATCAGAACCATGCAAGATTCTGCAGATAGTGGACGTCCTGAGCGTCGTTCTGCTCTAATAGCCCATGAACTATCACGGCTTAACATTGACATCGCTGCTCTTAGTGAAGTTCGTCTCCATGAGGAAGGCAGCCTTAAAGAACACGGTGCCGGCTACACTCTCTACTGGTCTGGCAAACCCAAAACTGAGAAACATCTTTCAGGAGTAGGCTTTATGATTAAAAACTCCATCGCCTCTAAACTCGAGACGTTGCCGACAGGTCACTCTGATCGCATTATCTCCTTACGCCTCCCACATGCTGTTCTCTTCAGTATATATGCCCCAACTATGCAAGCTGACCCTGTGGAGAAAGACAAATTCTACTCAGACCTCGCCACCTCATACAAAGGTCCCTGCAGAAGATAAAATCATTATCCTTGGTGATTTCAATGCCAGAGTAGGAAAAACTTTGAAGCCTGGAAAGGTGTATTAGGCAAGCACGGTGTTGGAAACTGTAATGATAATGGGCGCCTTCTGCTAGAGTTTTGTGCAGAACAGCAGCTGACTATTACAAACACCATCTTTCAGCAGAAAGATAGCTTGAAGACCACCTGGATGCATCCCGATCAAGCAGTGGCACCTCATTGACTATGTATTAGTGCGCCAGAGAAACATTCGTGATGTCCGTCATACTCCAGCGATGCCCAGTGCAGAATGACAACCCGACCTTCGCCTTGTAAGATGTAAACTAAATCTACACCTTAAGCTCAAACCTAAGAGGGTGGCATCTTAAAGAGGAGACTCCAAGTCAACAGTCTTCAACAGGCTGTTGTGAGAGACAACTTCAGGTAAATCTGCAAGCAAAACTTGAAGTCCACCCTACAGATTCTTCTCCTACAGCGCTCTGGCAACACATCAAAAACAGTATCCTGCAGTCTGCTGAAGAATCCCTAGGATTCTCCCTCAAGAAAAACCAAGACTGGTTTGATGAAAACAACCAAGAGATCCAGGAGCTGTTGGCAAAGAAGAGAACCACTCACCAGGCATTCCTCGCCCAGCCATCTTGCCATGTAAGAAAAGCAGCCTTTCGTCTCGCATGTAGTAAACTCAAACAAAAACTCAGAGACATCCAGAACAAGTGGTGGATTGATTTATCAGAAAAGACACAACGCTGTGCAGATCTCGGTGATCACAGAGGTTTTTATGAAGCTCTCAAAGCAGTGTTTGGACCTACTTATCAGGTCCAAAGCCCCTTATACAGTACAGATGGTCAAACACTAATTACTGATAAAACCTCCATCCTGAACCGATGGGCTGAACATTTTCAGGGTCTCTTTAATGCCAGCCGAGTAGTCAAGGTTCAGCTATCCAACACATGATACAACAACCAATGAAAAATGAACTGGACACAGCTCCCACTCTGGAAGAGACCATTGAGGCCATACAGCAGTTGAAAAATGGCAAGGCAGCCGGGATCGATGGAATCCCACCTGAAGCTTGGAAACAGGGAGGTCATGTACTGCATGCTAAATTCCACGAGCTCCTTGTGAGTTGCTGGGAAAAAGGTGAACTGCCATCAGATCTCCGAGATGCAGTTATCATCACCCTGTATAAGAAAAAGGGAACAAAATCCGATTGCT
This sequence comes from Anolis apletophallus, assembly GCA_030556195.1. NCBI lineage: Eukaryota > Metazoa > Chordata > Lepidosauria > Squamata > Anolidae > Anolis > Anolis apletophallus. The sequence continues at coordinate 2,494,673 of JARBWK010000011.1, read as the reverse complement.
CAAACTATCGAGGTATAACACTGCTCTCCATTGCTGGAAAAATCCTTGCAAGGATACTCCTGAACAGATTAGTTCCGGCTATTGCAGAAGAACTTCTCCCTGAAAGCCAATGCGGCTTCAGAGCAAATAGGAGCACCACAGATATGGTTTTTGCCCTTAGACAACTGCAAGAGAAATGTAGAGAGCAGAACAAAGGACTCTATGTAACATTTGTCGACCTCACCAAAGCCTTCGACACTGTGAGCAGGAAGGTCTGTGGCAGATCCTCGAACGTCGAGGATGTCCCCCAAGTTCCTCAAAATGATTGTCCTGTTACATGAGGGCCAGCACGGTCAAGTCAGATATGGCGATGCTCTCTCGGAGCCCTTTCTCATAACTAATGGAGTGAAACAAGGTTGTGTTCTTGCACCAACCCTATTTACAATCTTCTTCAGCATGATGCTCCAAAGGGCTATGGCAGACCTACAAGAAGAAGACGGCATATATATACGCTATCGTACTGATGGTAGCTTGTTCAACTTAAGCCGTCTGAGGGCTCGCACTAAGACTCTAAACTATCTAGTCCGTGAGCTACTTTTTGCTGGCGATTCTGCCCTTGTCGCCCATTCAGAAGCAGCCCTGCAGCGCCTCACATCCTGCTTTGCAACAGCTGCAGAGCTGTTTGGGCTGGAAGTCAGCCTGAAGAAAACAGAAGTCCTCTACCAGCCCGCACCACAGGAAGAACACCACCATCCTCACGTCAGCATAGGCACATCTGTGCTTAAGTCCGTTCAGCAGTTCACCTACCTGGGAAGCATCATCTCTTCAGACGCCAAGATTGACAAAGAGATAGATCACAGATTATCAAAGGCATATAGTGCATTCGGAAGGCTTCACAAAAGAGTCTGGAGCAACAAGCACCTGAGACAAAGCACCAAAATCAGTGTGTACAGAGCTATCATACTGTCCATTCTCCTCTATGGGTCTGAAACATGGGTCACCTATCGCCAACACCTACGACTCCTCGGCGCTTTCATCAGCGCTGTCTTCGCACAATCCTAAATATACACTGGACCGACTATGTGACGAATGTTGCTGTCCTTGAGCAAGCAGGGATCACCAGCATTGAGGCCATGCTATTGAGAACACAGCTGCGCTGGGCAGGACACGTCTCTAGGATGGAGGACCACCGCCTCCCAAAGATACTACTCTACGGTGAACTCGCCACGGGTCAGCGCAAGAGAGCGCCCCCAAAGAGATATAAGGACTCCCTGAAACAACATCTCAGGCTTGGCCAGATTGATCACCAACAATGGTCCACCCTGGCCTCACATCGGGAGGCATGGAGAAGCACTATCCACAATGCTGCGGCCTCTTTCGAGAAGACACGCCGAATGGGTCTCGAAGAGAAACGACAACGCAGAAAAAGAACCGCAACTTGGAAAAACATCACCCAAGGAGACTTTCTGCTGCACCCAGAGAGCACTGTGGACTCAAACAATGTTATGTTATGTTGTTGTTTGTTTTCTATCCAGAATCACAATGTTGGAAGGAGGCTCACCACTTTAAGGTCCCTCAAACAGGCATGGGACAACTTCGGCCCTCTGGGTGCTTTGGACTCCAACTCCCACCATTCCTAACCGCCTGAGGCCCTTTCCTGCTTAAGTGGCTGAGGGGGGGGGGGGGGAAAAGGGCCCGAGGCTGCTAGGAATGGTGGGAGTTGGAGTCCAAAACACCTGGAAGGCCCAAGTTTGCCCATGCCAGCTTTGGACAGAGACCTCTTCCTCCCCCTCCCCCTTCGCGCCCTTTCTTCCCCCCCCGCCGAACACTTACTTTTTCTTCTACACTGCCGCTTCTGCCGCCATTTTGATCCAAGGGGGCAGCGTGAGCGTGTTCAGGAGGGGAGGGGTTAGGGTTAGGTGACAGGGGGCCTGAGGGGGGGATATGCCCTAGGGAGGAGGGAGGAGCAGGCTTCCTTTCTTCTGCCCTGGAGAGAGACTAGGGCGCGGTGGAGTGTGTACTCCGGAGACAGAAGTATTGAGGAGAGCGATAGTATAAGGTTAGGTGGCTACTCTCCAAAGGCCAGGTTTTGAGATTAGTTTTGAAGGTTTCCAAGGTGGGGACTTGCCTAATCTCACCGGGCAAGGAGTTTCAGAGTCTGGGGGCCACAGAGGAGAAGGCTCTCTCCCTTGTGAGATTGGCAGGGGGCGAAAGGAAGGCCTCCCCCGAAGATTGAAGGTTTCGGGATGGTTCGTGGAGAGAGTTCCGGTCATGAAGGTAAGTGGGTCCCAAACCACTGATTTATTGATTTATTTATTTATTTATTTATTTTCGACTTCTATACCACCCTTCCCGAAAAAGACTCAGGGTAGTTCACAGCAGTGAACAACACAACACAATATACTAAAAACAGAATAAAAACAGATTAAGACCAGAGTAGGGGTCACAGCTTAGAGATTGGACGCCTGGCGGAACAGATTGGTCTTGCGGGCCCTCCGAAAGGCCTGTAGATCCGTTATTGCTTGTGCCTCCTCTGTGAGGGCGTTCCAGAGGGTAGGCGCTGCTACATAGAAAGTGCGCTGCCGCATCGATGACAGGCGGCAGATCTTAAGTGATGGAACCTCTAATAGGCTATGATCCATGGACCGTAGTGGTCTCTGGGGAATGTGCAGGGAGAGGCGGTCCTTCAGGTACACTGGCCCCAGGCCATGCAAGGCCTTAAAGCAGTGTTTCTCAACCTGGGGTCAGGGACCCCTATGGGGGTCGCGAGGTGTCAGAGGGTCGCCAAAGACCATCAGAAAATACTTTATTTTTATTGGCCATGGGGGCTCTGTATGGGAAGTTTGGTTCAATTCCATTGTTGGTGGAGTTCAGAAAGCTCTTTGGTTGCATGTGAACTATAAATCCCAGCAACTACAATTTCCAAATATCAAGGTGTATTTCCCCCAAAGTCCACCTGTGTTCACATTTGGATATATTGAGTATTTGCACCAAGTTTGATCCAGATCTATCATTATTTGAGTCCACAGTGCTCTCTGGATGTAGGTGAACTCCAACTCCCAAACTCAAGGTCAATGTCCACCAAACCCTTCCAGTATTTTATGTTGTGTCATGGGAGTTCTGTGTGCCAAGTTTGGTTCAACTCCAACTCAAAGAAAGCTCTTTAATTGTAGGTGAACTATACATCCCAGCAACTACACCTCCCAAATGACAAAATCACCCCCCACAACCCCACCAGTATTCAAATTTGGGGGGATCGGGTATTTGTGCCAAATGTGGTCGGGGGTATGAAAATACAGTTTATATGATGATTCATAACAGTAGCAAAATTACAGTTATGAAGTAGCAACGAAAATGATTTTATGATTGGGGGTCACCGCAACATGAGGAACTGTATTAAGGGGTCGTGGCATTGGGAAGGTTGAGAAACGCTGCCTTAAAGGTTAGCACCAGCACTTTGAAGGCAATCCGGTACTCGATAAGGAGCCAGTGCAAGCGCTGTAGGACTGGTGCGATGTGGCACAACAGTGTCACTCCAGCCAGCAGTTAAGCCGCAGCATTTTGCACCATCTTCAGTTTCCAGATTACCGACAAAGGAAGGCCAATGTAAAGGACGTTACAGTAGTCCAGTCTCGAGATGACTGTGGCCTGGATTACCGTGGCCAGGTCATCACCAGAAAGGTAGGGCACCAGGGGTGACGGGCTAACCACCTCACTGTCCATTATTGGCAGGCGGAGCTCTCCCCCCCCCCCCTGGGCGGGTCCCAAACCATTTAGGGATTTATAGGTGATGGCCTGCAACTTGAATTGGGACCGGAAGATAAATGGCAACCAGTGAAACTCCTTAAACACTCCCTGTAACCCGCCCCAGTTATTAATCTAGCTGCTGAGCGTTGGACAAGTTGAAGTTTCCGGGCCGTCTTCAAGGGAAGCCCCACGTAGAGTGCACTGCAGTAATCCAGTCTAGAGGTAATGAAGGCATGGGCCACCGTGGTCAAGTCAGACTTCACGAGGTATGTACTCTGCATTATGCAATGCCTTCCTAAGGTAGATGACCTAAATCAGGGCTGTCCAACTTCTACGGGCCCAAGGGCCGGAATTCCGGTCACTGATCACCTGGGGGGCCGAATTGTCTGCCTCCACCCCTGGCTCCGCCCCTGCCCCGCCCCGGCTCCGCCCCTGCCCCAGCTCCGCCCCTCCACGGCTCCGCCCCCTCCCCGGCTCCAATTTACTTACAATTGACCTTGAGTTGTGGAGTGGTAGTTCACCTCCATCCAGAGAGTACTGTGGACTCAAATAATGATGGATCTGGACCAAACTTGGCATGAATACTCAATATGCCCAAATGGGAACACTGGTGGATTTGGGGGAATGTTTCCTAATACCTTTGAGTTATTTGAGTCCACACTCAAATTGGGACACACCAAAAAAAAACCCCAAACACCTCAATGCCGTCGCAGGGCTTGATGGGGCCTCCTTTCCCAGAGGCGGGTGGAGGAGGCCCAAGAGCCCCTCCCTCCCTCCCTGAAGGGAAAACAAGCCGCGGGGCAGGTGCAAAGGAAGCCACGTTGCCCCTGCACGCGGGGGAAGGCAGCACAACAAGGGGGAGGGGCGTCTCCTCCCTCTCTCTGAGGAATGGGGGCTGGCCTGGAAGCAGCCGCCAGGGAGGAGGAGGCGCGTGCCCAGGCCGGCCGCAAATCCTTGAGGACCTGAGATTTCGGCAGCTATCGCGAGACTACACAGCCACAGACGGGATTTCGGCCTCCTTGAAATCCCCGTCTGTGGCTGGCGCGTAATCTCGCGATGCTAAACCCGGAAGTAGGTTTTTATTATTATTATTTTAATTTGTATTTTATTAAAACAAGTTGGGGGGCCCGAGGGAAGGGGCTCGGGGGCCGTGTACGGCCCCCGGACCGCCTGTTGCACAGCCCTGACCTAACTCAAGCAGCTGAGGTCTTTTGAAGCATTGGCTTCATCACTTAACAGATTTCCTGCCTGTGCTAGGGGAATTAAACTAAAGGAGGAATAGACTCCACATTGGCAATCTGAGAGTGTTTGTTTTGTTTTATTTGTGAGCAAGGCCTTGTCCTTGCACGGTCCATCAGGGCAGCGGAGGAAACTTGGGAGATGCATCTCTCAAACGGTGCCAACTGGAACCTGGACGAGCTCAATATGGTTTCAATAATCTGACTTTTCTATCTCCAATGCTGTTACTCCCATTCAGATGGTTAATTGGATGAATACCTGGGAGCAATGCATCAAATTTACCTTTGAGACCAGTAAGACCTCTGTTAATTATTTAGATGTATCTCTCTTTGTTGAGTGTGGACGCTTAAAGGTTTAATGTTACACCAAACCCACATCTAAAAATGCGTTACTGCATCATAGTAGCTTTCATAGCTACTCCCTTAAGAACAATTTACCCTACGCCCAGTTGCTTCGCCTAAAACGCAATTCCTCTAATCCTGAAAATTACCAGCAGGAGGCTCGCGCCCTTCGCAGTAGACAGATTGACAGAGGCTATCCGCCCAGTCATCACAACAGCTGAATGTAGAGCCGCTATTGTTTTCCCGCAGTACTTTACTTACAAAAAAATAAGCGCCCTCCTCCCAATAATGTCGTCTGGCCGCTCACCTTGACTACGGATACTCAGCCATACGCAAATTGTATCAAAATACTGGCCTCTGGTCTGTAACATTCCTGGCCTGGAAAACATGCCCACCATTGCTAACAAGCGTTCCAAAAATATTAGGGATATTCTAATACACTCCAGCTTGCGAACCCCTCCATCAAAAGCAGCTTAACCCTAAGATGCATAAGTGTAGGCAATTGTGCTCAATGTGAGTTTGTTTATCCGAGAAACAGATATACAATCAGGCCAGTGCCGGCCTTTGCCATTCCGGCGAGTAAGCGGCCGCGTGGGGCGGCGGGTCCTGGGAGGGGTCGCTGCCTGGGGGCGCCGCCCGCGCTGGCCAGCCCTCCGCCGCGCCTCCTACCCGGGAGCCAGCGCTGCCAGCGCCTCCGTCGCCCGGCACAGCCGGTGGTGCAGCCGCGCGCGGTGCACTCGCGCCAGCCTGCGCGTGGCGTCACTGCGCATGCGCAGCCACCCGTGGCGCGGCCGTGCGTGATGCAGCCATGCAGCTGCGTGTGACGTCACCACGCATGCGCAGCCGCGTGGCGCAGCCCGCGCAAGAAAGCGTGGCCTTAGCGCGCAGCTGCGCGTGATGCTCCGCCCAGCCCCGCCGCCGCGCGCCCAGCAGCCATGGGGCGCAAAAATACGGCTCGCCTACCCCGGGAGAGGTGAGACCGCCCCTGATCAGGCACAGGACGGGGTACCTTTAAGGAATTTTTCACCTGCAGAGTAATCTCTGTATTTATGGGATCTGTTGTCCTTGTGGCAAACTTTACCTGGGAAAAACTAAAAGAAATCTGAATGTGAGAATTTGAACATCGTTCTAATATCAGAACGATGTCTGAGGATTCTCCCTCTATGTGCACTTCAAATCATCCAAACACGGTCCGAATGAACTACGTTTCTTCGGCATACAGAAGTCCACATACCTCCCACAGTGATGTGGATAAGTGCCTGCTTAAGGCTGAAACCCGTTGGATCCAAATTTTAAAAACTGAAATTCCAACGGATTAAACGATAAGCTAACTATTACCGATTTATTGAGATGATTCCCACCTGTTCAGGGCTTGTGATGGTATTTAGCCTCTCCCGTTGAAACCTTGCCTTGCCCGGCCGCTGGTCTTTATGGATGTATGATCTTACCTCCATGGCGTTGGTAATATGTTAATGTTAT